>NKZA01000020.1:0-180885 GCA_002374405.1 Metschnikowia cubensis | reverse complement strand
TAAAATACAAAGATTTACCTAACTCCAGAGTCAGCTGTCACCCTGACCACATAAGGAAACAACCCCCGGACGAACCCTAACATTTCTGATAATGCCTGTGTGGCGTAATGGTTAGCGCATTTGACTTCTAATCAAAAGATTCCGGGTTCGAGTCCCGGCATGGGTTTGTTTGCGGCTTTAGCTCAGTTGGGAGAGCGTCAGACTGAAGATCTGAAGGTCCTGTGTTCGATCCACAGAAATCGCAAGGTTCTTTTTTTTTTCAATCATTCCTCTTCAGTCGAAAACGTTTTGTTATCATATTTCTTTAAATTTATTTATAGACCAGCTCAAAGCTCAACATACTTCCGCACCGAAAACATCCCGCGCTCTAAGTTGGCCCATGTCACATAGTCGGGGCTGTAATCAAGAAGCTCGCTATAAGCTGGAATTGTAGAGCCCGTGACGGTTACGCCATGCTTAGTCTGGCTCGTTGCTTCCAACTCGCTCCAGTAGCATTCCACTGCCACTTTAAGCTTTCTCACATTCACCTTCAGGCTTCCCCCAACATCAGCCTCGACCGTCTCTGGAACCCACTGGAATCCTATGTGGTAAGGTTTTTCCCAGTCAAGTTTATTCAACTGCAACTGCTTGATTCCCTCGTAGTGCTTGTAAAAGTGATCACCTGCCCCAGAAGCGGGTTTCTTAAGCGTGCTGTTATCAGACTCCTCGTGCGCATAGATAGTGACACTCTTGACAGGCGAGAAGTTGTCCGAGTCTTGATCAAAAATCTTGACAATTGAGTCCGCAACACTGAAGATCACCTTGCAGTTTCTGTTCTCGGGAACCCTGATCTTGATTTCTCCTGTCAACATTCCAAAAGGAGCATCCGAAGCGGATGTGGAGTTCTTTAAGACTTCAATATTCAAAAAGTCCTCTGAAACCTCGGTTCCGTTGGGCAATTTCGGAAGTAACGATGTCTCCCATGTATAAGACAGCATACCGTCACCAACTTGAGACACTTCTAGCTTGGAATTGTCTCTTTTCACAGATGGCATATCCTTCAAAAGTTCTTCTATCAATCCCATCAGACGACCACTCACAGTCACGGTATTAGAAATTGGTGTGGAGTCCAAGTTTATGTTTTGAATGAATCTCAATTTCAATGGGTTAGATGCATCAAATGCTGATTTCAATGACAATGTTGCAAGTCCATTGATGAGCACCAACACTAATACAAGAACCATGATTCTGTTGACCTTGAAAATGAAGGGCAAAAATGGAACAGCCCATACCACTGCAAATGTCTTCAAAAAGGAATAGATTAAATCTTGTGCGTCGCGAGACTCTTGAACAGATTTGTTGATGCCGGTCAAAATTAAGAAACCCGAGTTGTAAATGATGTAAGAAGAAACTGGAGCAAGGATCAAGTATTGGATAAACCAGTCGTAAGAAAATGATTGCTTGTCAATCACACAATTAACCAGCGAATCATGAGACTTGAAAGACGAAGATGAGTTTATCGAATAGTCATCTTCATTGGAGCCATATTGGTTGGCCGAGCGGTCGCCCAACAAAGGCTCCGAGCTGTCATCATCCTCATCCATCTTTTGCCTCGTGGATTTCTTAAAACTCCAACCCATCAAGCCAACCAAAGCAGACGTAGACATGAGAAGATACAACACTGGAATGAAAAGCTCTCCAGTGTGATCTTTTCCGAAGTCATTCTTTGAGAGTTTTATAGTAGACCATAACAAAACGACCCAGAAAATAAAGACTTGCTCGATTATGATGATCAATTTTTCATCGTGTTGGTGGCCCTTAAAATGCTTGAAGAGCCAATTGAAGCCGTTCAAAAATGCGTAGTTAAGGAGCATGAACGTAGCAAATAGAGTGCCCGTGAGAGAACTCAATGAATTATTGATCAAAAACTGATTGTATGGGATCACAAAAACATCAGTAAAAAAGCTCAATATAGCAACGGAAAATGCCAAAGACAAGGGAAACTTAATGATATTGAGGAAGTTCAAATCCCACGACTTCTTGTGTTTGAGAATGATGAAGAAGAAAAACAAGAATGTCACAGGAACAATGCAAAGCAACGCTATGTTTGCCACTATCACAGTCGAGAGAGGAGTAGCAAAGAATAGGTTCATAAATGAAGTGTAAGCTGCGAAGTCCAACCTTTTGTTTTCTGGGTCGGAAAGATCATCCGTGTCTAAGTCTTTTGCACCATTGGTAAAGGCCACGGAAAAATCCAAAGCACATGAGAGCATATGCCACAAAGATTTGATGTTGGTATTTCTAATATTGTCACCTGGGGTGTGGTAAAGATCTCTGGGCTTGTAGAAAGCCAAGTCGAGGCCTCTAATGGAGCCCTTGTTCTTGTACACAGAGTAGTCGGTTTCACTGTGTATCAATCTGTTGTTAAAGCCTTGTTGGAACAATGAAGTGGCAAAAGGAAACCTTACAGTAGAAAAGTGGTTAACAATACCATAGTCAGTGCCTCTGAAAAGAATTGCTTTTCCCCCAGCACCCGTGCCTTCCAAGTTTAAAAAGTAGCCAATCTGCTTGAACCAAGGGTGAGACAAGAACGCATGTGCTCCATACAAGCCAAACTCTTCGTTGTTGTTGAAGTTAAAGATGATTGTACGAGCCGGGCGGTGCTTTGGGTTAGCAGCAAAGTACTTGAGCAATCCAAGCATGGAGGCCACTCCCATTCCGTCATCCGTTATTCCGTAGGACGAGGGAACGGAATCATAGTGAGAGCTGAGCAACAAGGCAGGCAAATCATCATCAGAGCCATTAATTCGAACCAATAAGTTGTTGCTCTCATAGTAAGAAACGGAGTCATAGCTGAGGTACTTGACAGCAAAGAGAATGGAGTTGGTGTAATTGAGATCGTTATCGTACTCAATAAAGTCCACTCCCTTGGTGAGCTGTAAGATTTCTTTCTCCAAAAAGTCATGAACCTTGTCGTTGTTTCTGGATGTGTAAGTGTGCTTAGTGGCCCCAATTTCCTGGAGACAGGACCACGAGTAGTCTAAAACAGACTTTTCCTCCTTGTCTTCGGGCAAAGAAACAGAGTAATCCAACGAATTGTCGACGGTAGAGATGGCAATCGTAGCCAAAAAGGTAGCAAACACCAAGAATGTCAAGGTTGTTTTCCGATAGCCAAACAAGGAGCGGAAGAGCCGGGTGAAGTAGTTCGCTTGTTTAGGAGCAGCGGAGCCCGTGCGGGCCCTCGAGACTTCCGTGGCATGACCGCTCCCATGTTGGGGGTCTGAAGCGATACTTCCTGAAGACATAAGCAGTGGGGATGGTGAACAATGAGATCTAGCTTTAAATAGTGTATGGGGTGAGACATGCAAGGCTGGCGCGCAGACATAACGGGAAGGCTGCAAGCCAGAAAGGGAAGATACCCAGAGAACAAAGTGATGGCGAGAAAATTGGGAAATTAAAACTATAGTTTCGTAAATAAGATTAGCTCGTTTAAATAAAGTTGCCCATTGTTATTTCTCATTTTTGAATCTTTTCGGTTCTGACTCGGATGCTTGCTGGTACACCCGTGCACCTGCACTAGCGCATGCAGAAAAGTCAACCATGCAATCTAGAAGTGCCAATATACAAATGCCTTTTCCACCATTGAAAAATGACCTCATTTTGAGGGCTGCCAAGGGAGAGAGTGTCGAGAGACCTCCCATCTGGATCATGGTATGTGCCAGAAAAGTGAAAATTCATCGCCAACTTACTAACCATCTAGAGACAAGCAGGTAGATACTTGCCTGAGTACCATGTAGTCAAAGGTAAGCGGGATTTCTTTGAAACATGCCGGGATGCTGAGATTGCCGCCGAGATCACCATCCAGCCAATTGAACATTTCGATGGGCTCATCGATGCTGCCATTATTTTCAGTGATATTTTAGTGATTCCCCAAGCCATGGGATTCGAAATTGAGATGATCGAAGGTAAGGGCCCTGTGTTTGTGGAGCCTTTGAGAACACGTGAGGATATGAAACGTGTGGTGATGAAGCCAGACATTCTCAAGGAGTTGGACTGGGCATTCAAGGCCATTACGCTCACTAGAAACAAGTTGAACGGCCGTGTGCCCTTGATTGGCTTCTGTGGAGCCCCATGGACCTTGTTAGTTTACATGACTGAAGGTCAGGGATCCAAGATGTTCCGTTTTGCCAAGCAATGGATCTACGAGTTTACGAAAGAATCGCATACATTGCTACAGGCCATCACGGATGCATGTGTGGAGTTCTTGGCGCAACAGGTTGTGGCCGGTGCACAAATGTTGCAGGTGTTCGAGTCTTGGGCAGGCGAGTTGGGTCCTCATGAGTTCAACGAGTTTTGCTTGCCATACTTGAGACAGATTGCCCAGAAGTTGCCTGGTAGATTGCGTGAGTTGAACATCACCGAAAAAATTCCCTTGACTGTGTTTGCCAAGGGTGCTTGGTTTGCTTTGGACGACTTGTGTGAGTTGGGCTACGACACGGTATCGCTCGATTGGCTCTACAAGCCGGAAGATGCAGTCAAGGTTGTCAATGGACGCAGAATCACATTGCAAGGAAACTTGGACCCTGGTATCATGTACGGCTCTGACGAGGTGATTACGCAAAAGGTTGAGCAAATGATCAAGGGTTTTGGTGGAGGAAAGAAGAACTACATCATCAACTTTGGCCATGGAACGCACCCATTCATGAAGCCAGAGAAGGTGGGCCATTTCTTGAAGGAGTGTCATAGAATTGGCTCGCAATGAGAAAATCACGAAGGCTACGGTTTACTATGTTTTGAAAATGGCAAATCTAATTGCCATCCACAACTCTAGACCAGATGTTAAATAATTGCTTAAATATGTATCTCATAGACATATAACTCAAACGTTGTCAAATCTTGATCCTGTAGTTTTATAATACTTTTAATTTTGTTTCTAGTGGTGCTTTTACATTATAGTCAAATACTTTGATGTGTGTCATTTTTTTGAATTTACCTTTTTAGAATCAGTTATACTTTATTGATCTACACTTTCTCATAGTTTGGGTTATGTAAATGGAAAATTACTGCGAATCCAACGAGATAGCCAAAAAGCTTTAACTAATTGGGAAGTGTAAATTCGACCACTCACTAAAAATTTTTAAAAATTTCCCCAAAATTTCATAGCACAGTCATAAAAAATATTTAAATTATTCATGAGTCACACTAAAGTAAAACCTTTCATTTACACTATAAAGTAGACCTCAGACATACAGTTTGTGTTTGCATACAGGACGTTGTCATAATGCCGCAATCGAGTTCCATCACTCTCACTTTACCTTACCACGATGAGCGGAAGAGACAATTACATCTTTGACCTCGAAAACGAGACTCTTAGCAAACTACAGCTCCTCCGATTCGACTCGTCGTTTTCGTTGGCCAATGAAGTTCCGGTTCTGCAAGAACCAAGCGGACCTCCAGAATCTACAAAGGTCTACAATACTGAGGCATGCTTGACGTGCAACTACACCTTTGCCACCAACTTACCACAGCAAGACAGGAACAAGCACTACAAATCCGATTTGCACCGCTTGAATTTGAAGCGGTCGCTCAATGCGTTGCCACCCTTATCGGAGCTGGAGTTTGAAGATCTTCTTGAAACACAGTCCTTGGACAGTATTTCGGGGTCCGATGACTCAGACTCAGAGCTGGATTCCGAGGAGCAGCGGCTTCCGGCAATCCTCGAGAAGCTATCCGTGAAGGGATCTCAGGATGAAGATGCCGAAGAGAAACTCCCTGCTAGTCATATGAACACCGAGTCGCCGTTTATTTTACTAAAGTCTCATTTGTTAGACGATAAAAAAGCTTTCGGGGTTTACAAGGCCATGTTTCCTGGAGACATCCTTGCAAAAGGAACGATTTTGGAAACTTTGGAGCAGTACAACTCGGTCCAATCCAGGTCGGGCCATTCGGTTCTATTAATGATTGGAGGTGGTCATTTTGCGGGTGCAGTGATATCTCACCTGCGGGCAAACATTAAGGGCAACGCCAAAAACCAAAAGGAGTCAATTGCAATGCAAAAGGTGTCGGTGGTGCAATCAAAAACATTCCATCGCTACACCACAAGAAGAAAGCAGGGTGGCTCCCAGAGTGCCTCGGATAATGCACATGGAAAGGCCAATTCTGCGGGTTCCAGCATTCGTCGCTACAACGAACAAGCCTTGATTAAGGAGGTGCGAGAGCTTCTTTCCTCTTGGAAACGGTACATCGACGGAGCCGAGCATGTATTCATTCGAGCCAACGGCATATCAAACCGTAAGATTTTGGTGGGTTACGAAGGATCGCCTTTGAAATCTACAGATCAGAGGATAAGGACATTCCCTTTCACTACGAAGAGAGCTACGCTCAGCGAAGTGAAAAGCGCATGGACAAAGCTCACGTACTTGGTAGACCTAGAGATACCCACCCCCAAGAAAACTGCAATTAAATCCACGACGCCCGAGGTCAAGCAAAAACCAGTCACGGGGCCCGAAGTCCTGGTTTCAGATAAGCACACGCACGAGCTCGTAAGTGCGATGAAACGATCAAAGGCACCATTACTCATCAACTACCTCCGAGCCAATCTGTTGAGTGTGCAGTGCGAGCTCACACCAAAAGACCAATTTGCCACCACACCCACCCTTTTACACTACGCATCGTCGCAAGGCCTCAGCCACATGGTGAGAGTCCTATTGATCAATTTAAAAGCCGACCCCTTAGCAGTCAATAGTCTTGGAAAGACACCTGCTCAAGTTCGGCAAAATGAACAGATTATGAGTGTTTTCCAAATATGCAGAAGTGAACTTGGGGAAGCCTACTGTGACTGGAGCGCGGCCTACGTTGGACATCCCCAGACCAGTGAGGAAGTGGCCGAGAGAGAGGCCCGCAAAAAGAACGCTGCACAAGAAGAAAATCGTCGGTTGATCGCGGAGGAGCTTGCGAAAAAAATCGAAGTGGAGAAGAAGGAGTCAAAGGTTTTCTCCGGCGGCGTAGTGTTGGGAGGTGGCAGGGTTATGACCCAGGTTTCCGAAACAAGTGGATTGACAGACCAGCAAAAGATGAGATTGATGAGGGAACAACGAGCTCGCGCGGCCGAAGCCAGAATCATGCGTGGCAAGAGCTCTTAGCCGTTTCTCGAGGTACATATTGGCCTTCGTCAATTCCGCATTAATATAGACCACCATCATTAATAACAAATACAAAAACATCAATTTTTTTTACACTCTCTATACGGCATTGACTCTGATTCTTTTTACCGAAATGCAATAGTATACTTTAATACCATCAAGTGGCTCTAAACGATTTACTATCCACCTCGAAAAGAAACGCCACACGGGGGCAGGTGGTGACTTGACGCACGGAGCTCTTGTGCATATCACCGGAGTGTGTGCACAATTTTGCCGACTTGACACGGAAAAAATGTTTAATTTGAACGCGCAGCCGCTCGAACTTCAGTTGCAAACGCGCGGGATTAATCCCGTTCAGGAAATGTAGATCCTCTTACGCCTTCAGCTGCACGTCCTTGACATCCGTATGTTTTCCGGCGGAGATACGAAAAAATGAAAGCTGTGCCTCTAACTCGCCATCGTGGCATACAAATATAAAGAGGGAGAGCCATGTACATTCTCACATTCATTCAAAAATTAATACACAATGCAAGAATCAACCAACTCTTCGGTGTCGGCGCCAGTCGCGATGGCACCTACTGAAGAAGTGCAAAAGAAAGAATACTTTGAGTCTGATGCTGGCGATGGAACAAAAAGACAAGACATGTATTTCCAAGGTTTCACTCTATTTCTCTGTATTACATCTACATTTGTTTGCATGTTTTTATTCGCTCTTGACCAGCTTATCGTTGCAACTATCTTGAGTACGGTTGGAAACAAGTTCCATGCCACCAACCAGATTGGATGGTTGACGTCTGGGTTTCTTATCAGCATGGCTGTTTTGGTGGCAGTGTGGGGAAAACTTGCCATTATTTTCGGCCGGAAATCCACCATGATCGCTGCCATTATCCTTTTCGAAGCTGGTTCTTTGATGTGCGCCTTATCTAATTCCATGAATGTTCTTATTGGAGGAAGAGTTTTGGCGGGTGTTGGTGGAGGTGGAATTCAGACACTTGTTTTCATCTTGATCACCGAAGTTCTTCCAATGCAAAAGAGACCTTTGGGTATGGCCTTGCTTGGATGTGTTTTTGCCATTTCGTCTGTTTTGGGACCCTTGATCGGAGGCGCTTTCACAAGTAAGGTTTCATGGAGATGGTGTTTCTATATCAATTTGCCTATCGGTGCCGTTGCCTTGGTGATCTTCTTCTTCTCGTTCAACCCACCAAGAGTGAAGACTTCTATCAAAGATAAGTTGAAGTTAATAGATTACTTTGGCGTTTTACTTATGACTGCTGGCTTGGTTTTGTTACTTCTTGCTTTGACTTTCGGCTCCAGTGGAGATCACAGATGGGGATCCGCTTCTGTTATACTTTGCTTTGTTCTCGGAGGTCTTTTATTGATCGCATTCAGTGTTTGGAATTTCATCTTTTCAAAACAACCTCTCATTCCGCTTGATGTGGTTCAATCATTCCAAACTGTTGCCGCAGCAATCACTTTGTTTGGTGGCTTCAGTTTTTTCATCAGCAGCATCTTGTACCTTTCGATCTACTTTCAAGTCATTCACGGTGCCTCTGCATGGAGATCGGGAGTTGACCTTTTGCCATGTATCATTGCTGTTGTTATCGCATCCACGGCCACCGGTATTCTTGTCAAAAAGACCACTTTAGTGAAACCATTCACCATTTTTGGCTGCTGCTGTGGAATGATTGGAATGGGTTTGCTCACTTTGCTTGAAGTTGACTCCAAACAAGCTCAAAAAGTCGGTTATCTCATTCTCGGCGGAGTCGGCATTGGTTCCATCATGCAATCATCAATTATTGCAGGTCAAATAACCGCCCCCAAGACTCCCGGCGGAGTTCTCATGGCTACTACATTTATGAACTTCTGCCGTACTTTTGGTGGTGCTGTTGCAGGTGCTTTGTCTGATACCGTCTACACCCTCACTTTTGTCAACAACATCGACAAAGATACTGCCAAGCAATCCGCAGCCATCATTGAAGAGCTTTCGAATTACGACTTGAAAGCCATCATCAAGAGAACTGACTTGATCAAGAGCATGTCGCCTGAAGCCAACTTATTTATCAAGCAGGAGCTCATGAAGTGTATTAGAAATACCTTCAATATGAACTTAGGTTTCGCAGCCATTGCCTTTCTTGCATGTATTTTCTTGACAAACCAAAGACTCCCAGAGGAGACACAACGGAATGAAAAGATGGAAGCAGTCGAACCAGTTGAATCAGTCGATCCTGTTGAACAGGACGAAGACGAGTCTGATGAATCGAATCTCTCGAAGGAGCGGAAAGAGGCTCCTCAATTAAAGGAGACTAGAACCTCCTAAGCTCACAATTACTTGCAAATAGGGGCACCATAATCATAATAACACAGAACACAAATTTGAAAATCCAAATCCAAATCTTATATAGAATTAATTGAGTTTATAATAATCTAAATATTGAGTTTATGATTTGTGGGCAAAAACATAACTGATGTCATTTTTAGCTCGCATGATCAACTTATTCAAAATCAAATCACCAATATCCATTTCAGAAGAAAAATTTTTGGGGTCGTAATGTTTATAACGACTCAAGGCACTTTGAATTCCTCTCTTGGTAGCCATCTCGGTATCGGTAGTTTCTTTCAATTCTAAAGCACTCACATATCCAGAAGAAGACAAGTTACCTAGAGAAGAAGAAAATGCCTCTTTAGTCAGAGCTTCCTTTGCTTCAGAGTCTTCGGATTCGGGAATTTCAGCCTCTTGGCCTGTTCCATCGCAAGTACACTCGAGGAGATCATGAGTGTTGCAATTTGTTTCAATCATAGCAAAGAGGTTCCGTAGATCCTCGTAGTCGAAGATATCCAGAGCCGAATCCACCTGGTCATCAAGAAACATATCACTGAGGTTATTTTTGACCAACTGTCGTTGGAAGACCTTTTCATCAAGACAGCCCGTGGTGAAGAGACGATAAATATAGACGGGCTTCTTCTGTCCATCTCGATGAATCCTGGCCATGGCCTGTATATCCACCAGCGGGTTCCAATCGTTATCGTAGAGAATAAGACGAGATGCCCCCACTAGATTTAAACCAACTCCTCCCGCTTTTGACGAGAGGAGAAATACCTTATATCTGTGAGAGTTGTTAAATGAGGTCACCAAAGCGTCTCGAGACGATGGTGCAGTAGATCCATCTAGACGGGCATATGAGATGTTAAGCTTTGAAAGTATAGTCTCCAATAGATCAAGAGTCTGAGTGTAGTTTGACACGAGCACAGACTTTTCTCCGGCATTGGTGAATTCAAGTAAAAGTGGAACCAAGATGTTGATTTTTCCACAGGCTTGTCTTTGGGGTAGACTGTTGGGCTCCAAATCTGCTGGACAAGAACCCGAGTTTTGCACAAGAGTCCTGTAATGGTTATCCTGGTGAAGAAGAGATGGGGAGTTGCAGATCTTCCTGAAAAGGTTGATTAAGGCCAACACATCACGGCTGCCAGCACTGAGAGCGGAGTTGAAATATGAGCAGCCATTAACATACTCAATTAACCTTTTTTGGACCTTACTTGGAGGGCAGAACACAAGCAAGTCAGTTTTGGTGGGTAAGTAGCGGTCAATCACAGACTTTGTTCTTCGAATGGTAAACTGCTTGGTTAACTCAATCAACAAAGCTGACTTGAGTTTTCCCTCGGCGATGATTTGTTCGTTAAAGCAATTGGCTTCCCTGGCCCGGGTGATGGGCTTCAAAAAGTCTTTTTGGAATTCCTGCATCGTACCTAAAATGCCAGGGTTGATGAAGTTGACGATGTTGAAGTATTCGTTTAAGTCGTTTTGGATCGGAGTTCCGGTCACCACAAGCCGTTTCTTGACAGGCAAACTGCTCAACACCTTCAACACCTTATTAGCAGAGTTCTTAAGTCGATGACCCTCGTCACAGACAAGCATGTCGATACCAACTTCTGCCAATTCTTTAGAACATGCTGTGACTTTTTCGTAGTTGATAATCAAGACCTGGTACACGTTAGTCTTAGCGAAATTGCGGATGGCCTCTTTTTCCTTCGCTACCGACTGCTTCTTATTGTTGAGTGCTAGCACGCCGATGCGGTTCAAGTCAAGCCACTTGCCAAACTCTTTTCGCCAGTTATCAATCAATGTTACTGGGCAGCATATGAGAACCTTTTTCATATTTGCTTTTTCTCCCTCAAAAGGGCTTTGCTTGAGAAGAGTCCAGATCACTGTTATAGTCATAAGTGTCTTTCCCAAGCCCATCTCATCTGCCAATAGTGCTCCATAGTGACCTTTTGTACGTGTCCCAAGTAAACACTCGAAGATGAAAGACACACCCTCACGTTGATGTGGGCGTAGAAAAGCCACCAAACGAGGATCTACAGAGACCGGCCGAGCATCAGGAACGTCAGGCGATCGTAATACAAACGGTTCTTGATCTTGGTCTGCTTCGAGATTTGATCCTAGATCAGGCACATCATCTTGTATCTCAACGTCTGCATGTGGAAGTGTTGGTGAAGACGGAAGCTCGGGTGCTCTTTTAACGATTGGAAGTTTGGTATTGAAAAAAGAGATTTTTGCAGGCGACAGTGAAGCTGCCGGGTCATTCTGGGCTAGTGCGTCCAATTGTTCTTTTGTGGTTTCACTGTCCACTTCAACTTCATATACTCCGATGGAAACAACGCCCTCGGTATTGGTACTACTCGAGCGGCCAGCATACTTGTATGACTGATCAGGAAGCTGGGTTTTTAGCACAGTTCCGGAGCCCGACACGCTGATGTACCCATCACCTTCCCAAGACTTGTTCTTCTTCTTGGTGCGCTTCCGCCATTGCACTGTGTAGTACTTTGTAACCAGGTTTGGATCTGCTGCTTGGCTTTCTTGACTCGAAGAGCTTCGGACAGGAGGCGCATGAGCTTTGAATGGAATTGATTTGCGGAGGCCGACTTTGAGACGCTTGACTGACGCGTTGATCTGAGACTGAGCCTTTGGTTTTTCTTCAGTTTCTGTAGCATCTCTCTTCAGGATATCCGAGTCAGGTACAAAAAGGCCCGGCTCATTGTTCTCTTTTGGGGTTGCTAAAGATAGTAGACGAGGTGCCTTGAACGGAGCATTTGCTTTCCTCTTGTACATCTCAAAGAAGCAGAGGTACGTATTTGAGACGCGACCTTGGTGGCTCGACGCTCGCGTCACTTTATCCGAACTGAATATATTAATTATGTAAAGACTAAAAGGGAAACCATGGGTCTACTTACCATTCCAGACCACAAGATTCGGACCCCCTGTAAAAATACACGGTCACGGGTCAAGAATGCACTAAGTGTGCTGGTGGTGCTAAGCTATATTGCTAAGTCACGGTCTTGAGAAGCCATTACTAAGTCACGGCAGGGAGACGGTGTGGATGCACCGCCACGACCTAGTAGTCACCGCCGGTCAAGTAGTAGGCTGCCCTCGAGATCAAAAAGGGAATGTAGGTTGGAATCACGCTGAAGAGACCATAAGCCACGAATGTGAGGAAGGAGATGATGAAGAGGTGCAAGAGTAAGCTCTCGGGTTCAGTCAACATGAAAAATGGAAAGTGGAAATAATACAAGTTCCATAATCGGTTGATTTGCAGCTTCAACAGCATGGCGTAAGATGCTACTTGGACGAAGGTGAGTTGCGGTTAAGTGAGCGCGCGAAAAGGTGTTAGTTTTACCGAAGCCAGAGATTGAGATGACGTAGCCAGACCTCTCTTGAAATGTAAGAAAAATCCTTTGACTTTCTGAGCTCAAAATTAAACAAAGTGCTTTTTCAAAATCTACTATTATAATCTTCTTCACTTATTTAGCCATACATGTGTCCATGCTGTATCCATGTTTGCATCATGGTATGTAGTGCATGTTCCGCGCAGTAGCGAATGCGATGCCTAGAAGCCTAGATACTTCCAACTACTCATGGACCCGATTTGCAATTATAGCCCTGGCGAGATGCAGGAGGCGAAGTCTCGCCTTGTGACTATAAAACCAGGGCAAATCGCTGATCTTGGCCAATTCCACACCCAATGCTTGCGTATCTGGAATACTCTAGCCTCCCATCACGCCATAGATAGCGACACAGTCTTGGCTCTAGACACATTGGCCATCTGTTTGAACCGGGCCTTGGCATTGGCAAAGCAGAATCCAGCCTACATCTGTTATTACGAGGGCTCTCTCCTTTTGGATATCTTCCACTATATTTGTGAGTATCATCAACACGGCAGCGGTGCTTATACTAATGCCTTGGGCGGTTTGCTAACAAAGCTTTTACAGCTTATGAACTATGTTTTAAGTCATTTTCCGACGCAACTAAATGAATCAATGCTTGGCCAATTGACGGTACACGTGATGTCGATGCAACCCAACCAAAAGAGCTTCTATGTCATTGCTGAAGCTGCCTTAAGGAACATAAACGGATTCGCCCAGACCCTACACGTATCCAACACAAGGCTCCCGAAGCAATGTCTTGATATCATGTGGTCAGGGGCTTTGGCCAATTCTGCTTCGAAGACTTTTGGTGCTTACTATTCCCAACTTCATGATCCCAGAAAAAATCCGGTAACTTATATCCAATCATGGTCTGTCCGTGTTGAGGAGAAATTGAGTTATCGAACCTTACGCAGAAACATTATTGACCACTTGCTACCGCACTTATTCAAACCCATTCCTAACCACTTCTGGGATTGGGCCAAAAAGCTTCATTTTCAGAGCATGTCGTCTTCGTGGCAAGAACTATTGTTGGACATTCTGAAAAAAGGGCTGCAGATATCACCCAGCAGTGATCCAATTACGAAGGGATTCATGGACTCTGAGCAGCTCTGGACCCTTTTGCTCAGTCCTGATGAGAAAACAAGGCTAGATGCTTTTTCGTTGGCTGCAAACGCTATTAATGCATCAAAAGGTTGCCCTGAGTATGCATTAGACATCATTCAAGATTTGGAATTGTTGGGCTCGATTTTCAAAGATTCAACTACTCCAGAATCCAGAAGTGCATTTATGTCTGTTTTCAGAAAGGCACTTCTCAACATGAAGGACTTTGTGACCACAATGGAGCTGAGGCTTAAGAAAAGACCCTGCTCAGAGGACCAAACTACTGTTTTGAAATATATTTCAGCGCTTAAGTCCATATTATCTTTTGTTAAAGCTCAGATTATTCCAGATTCCTCATACGCGCAGATCGTCACTAGTCTTATGATAATTAAGCTCTTTACTGAACATGAATTCGACGGAATCCCAAGACAACAGAAGCTGAAAAACTTGGTCAAGATATTGGACATTTATACTCCCACATTCACCAACGTCTTATTAAGATTCACTACAAACAATTATGACGACATAAGACTGCTGGCGTCTTTGATTCTTAGTGACTGCCCCTATGATATGTTTAGCCAGGCTATTCATAATGACGGTTTACAGCAAACCTTAGCTGTCCTACAGTCATTCAAAGGAAGAGTAAGCGACAGTGTTGCTCAATTGATGACCACGGTCTTTTCTGTGCAACAGGAAAATGACGAGGAGAGATGTCTTACTCTTTTGCAAATGATCATGCAAGCAATGGAAAGTGTTATGAAGCTGGAACCATTAGAGATGCACGGATACTTCACTGTGTGGGCTGGTATACTCGAAAAAACTATCTTGACTGAGCAAAAGAAGCAATTATTTAAGCATGTGATTGATATGCTCTTGAAGTCGATTACAGAAATCTGGAATACGGTGAAACCTCAGATGAAATTCTCAGAGTCCACCATAGCCGAATCTAGTGACACAAAGTATTGGCGAGTTATCAAAGAATCCGCGATCCTTTTGAAATCTATCATGAGCTTCAACACAACGCATGCGTGGGCATTTTTTGACTTCACTTTTATGCCAAATGTTTGCCAATTGTTAATTGATCAGTTGACAACAATGACTCATAGAGGAGCATTTGCCTCGATTTCGACATCATTCGTTACGGCTTGTGAGATCTGCTTCAAGACAGAAAGCCTTTCTACATATCCTGAAACAATTATAGCTCAGAATCTCGATCTCTTGACATCTCACAAACAGCTTATTACTAGAAGGTCTGCTGGTATACCCTTTGTGTTTTGTGGGGTCATCAATGCTGCTTCTAGATACAACAATGAAAAGTTAGAGCAACTACTGAATGAGGTTTTTAGCAAGTTATACGAGATAGCTACTCTGGAATTCGAAGCTTCTGGAAATGAGACCCATGATATCCCCCAGGTTCATGCATTAAATTGCATAAGACAGCTTTTTAAGGAATCAGGTCTCGAAGACGGAACACGGAAGCATACAAATCAAGCATTGAGACTTTCGTTGACATATTTGAATAACCAAACGTGGTCTGTGAAAAATAGCTCGTTGATGCTCTTTACAGCCTTGAATGAGAAGCTCTTTGGCTCTCACAAACTTGGCGATACCCTTCCAAGTGTCAATGCTTCGCTCTTCTTTAGTCGATATCTGGGCATATCTGAGATCTTGTTGACAATGTTGAAAGAATCAGATCGGGAGAATGTGAATAACATTGTTTCAGTTTTGGCGATCGTGTCCCGCTTAAAGGTGAATACGGAGGACGATTCTACTCTAGACCCATTCATTGATCTTTTGAAGGAGCAGTTTCTTTGCCACCGGGTATGGAAAGTGCGTGAAATGTCAGCACGTCTGATCGCTAATATGGTGCACAAGACCTCATACTCTTCTGAGATAACCAAATCGCTCGCAAATTCAGGGAAGTTCGCTAAAAATCAGCAGCATGGCTGCCTCTTATATGCAAAGGAACTCATTGAACAAGCCAGGTCCTCCAAGACGGAACTTGAAGACTACACGAGTCTCGCAGCAGAGAGATTTCACGAGGCATGTACGAGCCGTCATGATAGTGACTTGGTTATCCAGAGAGCTTGTCTTCAAGTTATGATGACGAAAATCATCCCGCGAAAGGATACAGAGAAGATCAATGATTATGTGGTATTGATATTAAACACTCAACAACTGCACCCTAATGGAGCACTTAGCCTTTTCTTGGATACCGCCACAACTGCTGTTTTAAGAAGTATCAGTGAAGAAAAACTATTGGATATGTCAAAGACGTTTATTTCATCACATAGATACGAAGTGCAGGTTGCCACATGCAAATACTTTTTGGAGCACCACGAACAGTTCGCCCGCTTTAAGGAATTACACACATACTTGTTGAAAGAAATTCTGACAGGTAAAAGTGACTATGTCACAGGACTATGCCTTGACCTTGTCCTCATATCCGACATCAAAACAGCACAGGCATTCGAAAAACCAAAGAATGTCAGCGAAAAGGAGGGTCTAAAATACGATCTAGTGGCTTTACGACTGAATCAAAGTCCACATCATATGATTGACCTGCACGACCCGCAAGCATCGGTCGATGTCAAAATCCTACGTGCAAGAGTTATAAATGAGCTTATGTCATCCAACAAGAGCGAAGAAGAAGAAGTACGTTTGATCTTGCATCGCTTCAAAGGCCTTAATGACGACTCCCATGAAGTAAGGGTAGTATCATGCTTTCCTGGAATGAGTGTCAGAAACAGCAAGAAAAAACTCCTTGAAAGGGCTCATTATTTGGAAAAAACGACCGTTCCTTACTTTACAGAAGAGATTACACGCAGTGTTATGCAAAACTTAAGAGACTTTGAAAGCGAACAAGCGAATCCTGAAAATGACCTTGAAAGAACAAATACATTTGTCAATGAGGTGCAGGACACGCAGGATTCAGTTCGGGTCATCGAAATCTTAGCTAGCAAGACCCTGACAAAAGCTGATCTCATGAATTGTGTGGAGGCCGTATTGCAAATTACTAAAGAAAACGTCAGCACACTACAGAGCTATGTTTTTAATGTACATTTGGACACAGCCATACGCAAAGTATTAATAATTGCTGAAGCTTATGGGGATGATGAAAAAGTGGTCAAAATCAAGCAGGAGTTTAGTACTATTTTTCAGGCTACCAACTACCCACTACAAAAGAATTAGCCAGGATGGATGCGAAATTCGAGCCCGAATACTGCTGCGCGCAATTCATGTCCGGGTAACCAAAAATGTTGAGGCTATAAAAAGAGACGTTTTCCACCTTTTTTCTCATCCGCTACAAACTAACACACACACAAACGGTATGTGAAGGCCAATTAGGTTTAAGGATGAGACCATATTTAAACAACGAATTTCTTCACCTGAAAACTCATGTAGAGAAAAAAAATACAGAGCTTTTTAACACTGACAAACCTTAAAATTTTTTAAAACTTATACTAACAATGTAAGACTTTGCACGTCCTTGCAGTTGTATGTTCCCCACTCTGATTTGACAGACTATTTTTACCGCTTGTATTTGTTAGCATATATTTTCTTTACGGATTATTCTCGCTACCGAATATCCTCTTGTTACTTCAATGTGGTAATTTGTCTATTCAGTCCTGGGAACTTGGTCGAGTTGTAGTACGGTAAGAAATCCTTACACCAAGGCATCGCTTACATTCATATCGCGATGCGTCGTAATCTCCAGCACTTAGTCCAGTACTCCGCCAGCATGTCTGAAACCCCCACGCTTTGTAGCGAATGCATAGGCGACAAGGACCACGTGAAGATGGTTCGACAGCCTCAAGGGGAGCAGTGCAAGCTATGTACACGTCCTTTCACAGTGTTTCGGTGGAATCTGGGCGAGGTCCGTAACAAGCTGAACAAAACCATCCTATGCAAAACGTGTGCCACAGCCAGGAACTGCTGTCAATCGTGTATGGTGGACGTTGACTACGGCATCCCCATTGACATTCGAGATGCTGCTTTGAAGTTGGCTCATGTGGAAAACCCATATGCTGTGGACATCACGTCTCGAAACTCCGAGGTCCGAGCCATCATGGCCGATAAAATGGAGGCCAAGAACCTTGCGTTGGAAGAAGCAGGCCAGGAGGAAAAACGGGCTAAAGGCAAGGCCATCCTCGAAGCATTAAAATTGAAATTGTCCAGTGAAGGAGCCAAGAACAGTCGTCCTAAGGCTAGAGCTGCAGATGTCTCATCCAAAGAGCTCGCCAAAACAATATCGAAATTACCCTTTGGTGGCACGCTCGAGACACCCGATGACCCATCGGTAAAATCGTTTTTTGTATTTGGTTTCAGCCAAGACATGCCCCAGTATGAGCTCTCTGCCCACTTCGAAAAGTACGGTCCCTTGACTCTGGTAAAGGTTATTCACCAGGCCAGGTGTGGGTACGTCACATACACGAAACGGAGCTCAGCCGAGGCTTTTGCTGAGGATATAAAAAAACACGGGCTCAGCAAAAACCCCAAGACAGCAGGCTTGGTGTCGATCGCCAAGACAGAGCTTGTGAGAGTTAGCTGGGGCAGTCCGCGGCCTTTGGGCAACTCCAAAGATGAAAGCAGCAAGCTACTGCAGGTGGTGACCAAGGTGATGAAGCAATTGGCAGAAAAAGACGCAAACAGCAAAAAAGACGGGAAAAAGGTCCCGAAGAAGAGCACTCTGAGGGACGGCGACCCAGATCCCGAGCGCAAGACCTACAAAGCGTTATCCAAAGATGTGGAGCTATAACAGCAGAATAATTAGAGAACGAGTATATAAAGAGAACGAATGTAAGTAGATGGAGAGCATTTAATGGAGAATGACTATGAAATATGGAGCACACACACATATATATACATATATATATATTCTGGAAAGAACAAGTAGGTGCCAGACATTGTGGTGTCGTTATATATTGACCATTTCGAATGGTGGGACGCGCGTTAACAATACTGCACTCATCACCGCATTCACATCTTTATACCTTCATACATTCGTATATTCATACGCTCATACGGTCATACTCACACATTCATCATTCGTCTCTCATCATCGAAACGTTCATCCTGGAAGATGAGTAGCCGAATTTACGAGCTCTATATCCCTCTCCTGGTGGCGGCACTCGCCTTACTCTTCGCGGCCCTTCTCATACGGCTTGTGGTGGTGCTTCCTGCTGCCCATAGACCCGATTTCTCCAAAACCAATAAGACAGTCCCTCCTCTTGAAGGTAACTTGATGATTCTATTAGGTTCTGGTGGCCATACTGGGGAAATGATTCGTTTGGCTGAACGTATGGACATTTCCAAATGTTCAAGAACATGGTTAGTGTCGTCCAACGACGCCAGTTCTCTTCAAAAACTCGAGACTCTCGAAAACACTCTCCGAACCCAGGCTCCCAGTGAGAAGGTCAATGTGGAAATATCTACTCTTTACAGGGCTCGCAAGGTCAAGGAGCCTCTTTTGCTGTCAGTAAAGAGCACGCTTCTTTCGTTCATATCTTGCGTGCGCCAGATCAGACAACTCCCGACCCCCGATGTGCTTTTGCTCAACGGCCCAGGCACAAGTGTTCCTATAGCATATGTGATTTTTGCAATGAAATACCTTGGTCTCTGCAAAACCCGTATCGTGTACGTGGAGTCTCTTGCTCGTGTGAACAAGCTCAGTCTCAGTGGCCGTCTTGTTCTTCCTATTGCGAACAGATTTATCGTGCAATGGGAACAGCTTTACGTGCAGTACAGGAGGGCAGAGTACTACGGAATTTTGGTTTAAGAGGCTTCCTGGTGTGTATGTATTTACTGTTATACCTGTGGTTCCCCAGTCATTCTTGTCTCAAGGCTACTGGGAATGCTCTTGTAAAATAACATGTGTATGAATTAATTGATAATTAGGTTTATCTGACCATCTAGGATTTCAAGCACATTTAATTTTATAAAAAACAGCTGATTGGGTTGTTATTTGTTACTCGTTGCTTGCTCACGTCTATAAGCCATTAGTGCGCTTCCCACCATCTCCAATAGAGGCTACGCACCCATCATCTTCAGTAGACTTTTCGCACCCACATACATTTTGCACCCGCGTCTCACTCTCTTCTTAACCAGGCTCATGCTGAACACGTTCGATGGCATCATTCGGGAGTTTCCTCGGATCGGGCTTGACCGCTTTAATCTCCCGGTATCCACTTTCCTTCTTACCCACTGCCATGCAGACCATTTGGTGGGGCTAGCCAACAAATCATTTGCGGGCTGGATCTACTGCTCTGAAGAGACCAGGGCCATCTTAAAGGAAGACAAACGGCTCAAAAACGTGATCTGTCGCATTAAGGCTTTACCTTACAACAGCCCCACTCGTATCGATATGTTTGATGACGTTGAAGACGCGGTCTACGTGACGTTAGTGGAAGCTTACCACTGTGTGGGCGCGTGTATGTTCTTAGTTGAGCAGTTTCGAGAGGAAGTAGAGGCAGATTATGATCGCCCACCGTCAAAAGCAGTGCTATGCACTGGCGATTTACGCGCCGAAATGTGGTGGTGTGAGCTGCTTGTGAATAGTCCACCACTTTCTCTGTATCTCAATGGGTTGAGGACTCTTGACAACATCTACTTCGATTCGACTTTCGCATACCGCGGGGAGCCGTACATCGAGATTCCTCCGAACAACCAGGGTATTCATACAGTCAGTGTTTTGTTGAAAGACTACCCCTTACTTGATCCGGAAATCAGGTTCGAATTCGCTGACACAACCCTAGGATTTGAGCAGACTTGGTGTATCATCGTGTCTTACTTCCGGGGCCTTCTTGTGATCCCCGACAAACTCCTATACGAGAAGGTGTCACTTGTGATTGATCTAGACAGGAAACATAAGGCGATTTTGAAATCTGCTATTGTTGGAGAGAAAGAGGCAGCTCAACTTCAAAGAGAGAGAGTTCGGCCGGAGTTCCATGCCGGAAGACAAGCCTCAGAACACTTCACGGTGAAAATCAAACAGTGCATCAACTTCAATATCTTGGACTATGCTGGAATATGTTGTCCCATTCCTCTCGACACTCTCCCACCAGATGAACCTATATCTTTGCTTTCAAGAACGCAAAAGGGGACTCAGATCTTTCGCTTTCGCGAGAGACTATGGCTTCTTCCTTCCAACGGGAAAGAGTTACTCCCCCAGGACATTAAGCTTACTTTCTCAAGACACTCTTCGTACAGTGAGACATATAACTTCATTTCCAAATTCAAACCACGCCAAGTGTTCCCTATTTCTTACTCTGTCCAATCTTGGATGAACGGATTTACGATGAAACGCTTGTTTCATAAGATATGCTCGGGCCAGGAGTTTCTCTTTGACTCCATGATGACAAAAATGCACGGTCTGCCACCAAAAGAGATCCTTGAGACGGAGGTTTGTTGTATCAATAGATGGAGCGTTGATGAATGCGAGAACGAGAAGGAAGTGGTGCAGAATTTCTTAAAGCTTCAGGACAGATCAACTTTGAAGAGGCGTGACAACACACCAGAGAGCACACTACTCAAACTAAGAAAGGTTTTGCATGTTCCTTTTAATAAAAACCAAAGGAGCATCGAGGATAAAGACTTTTTGAAGAGAAGACGCAAAGATTTTGCTTTGCAAAAGTTGGTCGAGGGCCGGCGAGATATCTCGTATCGGAAATTTATTGAAGAGCAGCAAAAGCTATACTACATCAAGCATAATATACTCCAGAAGAATGCTAACTATGAGCCATCTAGCCGTCACCAGAGGCATGCAACTGTGCTCGGAGGGAGCAGTATCTATGATTCCGAGAGCGGCGGAAGTTCCATGGATATCTTGAGTATGGGCACCAAAAAGCGCTTCATATCTAGTGAACAAAGCGAAGAAAGCGTGGTCCAAGAATCTCTCGAAATTAATGAGCATCAAAATGCTGAAATTTCACACAGAGGGCTTGCCAGATCACACATCGAATCGTCGTTCGGGTCTTTTGAAGAGTCAATTCATCCTATGCAAAACACTCAGGAAAATAGGGCATGGGTGAATCAAAATCAAATCAATGGTATTGCCAAAATCCTTGGCGAGAAACCTTTTCTCTGGCTGCACTTCCACTTGAAATGTTTGAGGAATCTGCTGGATTGATGAAGAACATCCTCAGTTCTCTCTCCACTGATGGTTGCACTTGGTACACTTATAAAAGGTGGTCATGGGCTCATCGGCCGATCTGATTTGTAATTGGAAAAAGTATGCCTTGTCGTTTCCACAAGAATCGATTGGGCATTGGGCAGTGGTTTGGTCAACATTATCCCATGCACCCTCACCACCCAAAACATCATCAACTTCTTTTCTGGGCAAGACCTTACGGTCAAACAACTGAATGCCGGCAACCAGAAACTCATACGGGCACGTGGGGCAGTAGAGTCTATTGCAGTTGTCATCACCAGGTGAGATCAAGAGCATGTTGGAGCAATAGGGACAAAACGAAAGCATGTTGCAGTTCTAGTGGTTGTGATTGGTGTGGATATCTAGAACTCAAGCAGCTGCCCACAACTACAAATGAGGAAATTAAGTCGCCGAGAGTGAAGTTGGAGTTGTCCTTTGGCTAGACTGCATCACGACAAAACACGATGAGGCCGGTGGCACGTGACTTTTCAGCTGAGCTGGGGTGCATACATTGGACAAGACACTGATCAGATTCCCAGGAACAAAAGTTTATTTGGTTCACCTTGAAGCTTTTTGAGTACTCTCTGTTTCCAGTTTCCACAATTAAGGTACATTAAGTTTCTGTAAATCTGATTTTGCCAATGCCTTCTTAGTTGTAGATCATGAGCTATCTCACGTGACCTACCATGTTACTGCGAGGCCCACCAAGCGAACCTCCACCAACGTCTACCAGTCTACGAGTCACATGAAAAGGCCCTCAAGAAGAAAGGCGACCTCTGCTAACAAGGGTACCGAGAACAATACATCTACAAACAATGGGTCCACTGGTAAGGCCGTGGGATCGAAAGCCTACATGAAGTTAATGGGCGAGGATATAGAGGAGGTGGAAGAAAGCGACGGGCAGGAGATCGAGCTAGCGACAGAGCTCATAGAGGAGTCTCGTAACCAGCCAATTTTGATTGACATTACAGACGGCCAGAATCTACTGCAGCAGCAATCACCCAGCAAAGCTGATCCGCAGCCTCTGGACGTGGAGGGTACCCCCACGAAAAGAAAGAGAGGACGGCCTCGGAAGACCGAAGCACTGCCAACAAAAAGCGACGTTGAATTGACCCCCAGAAGAAGTGCCAGGACTGCAGTGCTGGAGATGAGACGAGAAAAATTGCTACGTCTAGAAGAGGAGAGGCAAATCGAGGCCAAAAAGAGTCGAGCTTCTCGCAAAGCATCAGGGAAAACGGCCATCATTGATTCTTCTGAGAACTCGTCAGACGATTCTGAAGATGAATTCCGGGAGGATGAAGAGTCTCCAAGTAAGAAGTCACCAAGTAAGAAGTCACCAAGTAAGAGGACCCCAAAGAAAGTCGGAACTCCTACAAAGAGGAACGCTCTGGCATCGCCCTCGCCTTCAACAGAACGGAGGACAAAAAAGGGCCGGCCAAGCAAACAGGAAAACGTCGCTAAGAAGATCTTCAGTATCTTTCACATGGACGATATGGAGATGCTTTCAGACCAATCGCAATCGTCACCAGCCAAAGACTCAAAAGGTTCGCTGGACACCCCTAACGGTAGCTCCAACAAAATCTCTTTAAATTTCGACAATACCGGCCAGAGCAAATTCTCAAGTACACCCGTGATCAGTGGAATACGCAAGCGCAATAGTGGTGAAGAGACCCCAACTCCTACGGTGGTCACGGAATTCATACCGATGCCGGTCCCAGCCGTGGATGCGGACGGGAACATCGTGGACCCTGAATTCATCAACAAGCATTTGTCTGACATAGCAACACATCTTGACCAGAGTGCGCGACTCACTGATGAAAGGGCCTTCTTCTTAGAGGGAAGTGAAGGGTACTTTGAACAACACAATTTAAGGTTCCGTCCATCTTCGGGCTCGCTAGCATCGAACGCGCCTCAAATTGACTATGAGGAGCTCATTCCGTACATCAAGCTTAGTGAATTGGTGTATAAGAGGGAGAAAGATGCGCTCCAGAAGTTGCACGAAGACTTGTATCATCAATGGTGTTTCGAGCTTAGCCAGGGATATAGCCTCAATTTCTTTGGCATTGGGTCCAAGGCCAATTTAATCATGGAGTTTGTGGAATCTTACTTCATGAGCTGGTACCAGGAAACCATCCAAGACGAAGAGACTCCTCCGGCAGTGATGGTGATCAACGGCTACAACCCAGCCACCAAATTGAAAACAATCATCCATGATATAGTGTCGCTCCTCGTGACCCCCGAGGAGAAAAAGCAGCAAAATTTACGTATGCCCAAGCACGTGTCGGAGGCATTGCCGTTTTTGATGTCTTATCTCAAGAGAAACACCAAGCGAAGCTCTTACAACGGGATTGTGAAGGCAACTCTTGTTTTGGTCATACACAACATCGATGGAGATGCGTTCAGAGATACAAGATCGCAGAACTACCTCTCACAGTTGGCATCATTGCCTAACGTGTGGCTTATCGTGTCTACGGATAACATCAACCTGAGCTTACTCTGGGACTTGTACCGATTCAAGAACTTCAATTTTCTCTGGCACGACGTCACCACATACAATCTGTACGCCGTGGAGATGTCGTTCCGCGACATATTGAATATGGGCAAATCCAAGAAGTTCGTGGGAAGCAAAGGTGCAGAGTATGTGTTGACATCTTTGACCCCCAACGCTCGCAGCTTATACAAAATTCTTTTGCAGTTGCAGGTTGCAAAGCTCACGGAAGCATCCACGTCCCAGGTGGGCCGCACTGGACTCCGGGGAAGCACCAATACTGGTATAGAGCTACGGGTTCTTTACGAGACATGTGTGGACAATTTTGTTGCAAGCAACGAGATCAACTTCAAAACCATGCTAGGCGAGTTTGTGGAGCACAAGATGTGTGCGGTTTCAAAGAACTCCCGAGGCGCCGAAATAGTGCATGTGCCATTTACATTTGACGAGATGGAGAGGCTACTCAAGAGTAATTTTTGAGCAGCAGTTTTGGGTCCGGGTCGCATTTTTAAGCTTTGGTGCGGGATGCACGAGCGCTTAGGCAGAATACAGACGGTAGGCGCAATTGGCCATTAAAAAGACGCTTGTTCCCTGGACATGTGACAGCCATTGTTTGCAGAAGCTTAAAATTAGTAACAGATTGGCTTTAAATATGCTCACGTCGCTTGACACCTGCCAATGCCTAACCCATCCTCACTAGGGATGCAGGTTAATAATGCTCTCCACATCGTTACAACTGGGCATTATCTCAGGTACGCCCCTGGGGCTGGGGGGGCTGTTTTCCGCGCCGCGCACTTCCAACACTACTTGGCGCTCTGCTACGATCCACTTCCTAACCGTCACCTCTTCCGTCTCCCCGTATACCATGCTCGAACAAGGTACTTCGTTGACTGTAGGCAGTCACAAGGTCACGGTCGTTCGCTACCTTTCGGAGGGCGGCTTTTCCAAGATTTACGAGGTTGTCATGGACCCAGAGGGTGACAACGGCAAAACCGCTTGCTTGAAGCAGGTCCTTGTCAGGGATAAGGCCGGCTTGGCCACGTTGAGGAAGGAGGTGGATGTGATGAAAAACCTACGAAAGGCCCGCTCAATTGTACGCTACTACGACTCCAATGCAGAAACTTTGCCCGACGGCACCATCCAGGTGTTGGTGTTGATGGAATTGTGTCCGAACAATTCGTTGCTCCACTTTATGAACGATCGCATTCGCCTGAAGCTTACCGAACAAGAGATCTTGAAAATCATGATGGATATTTCCATTGGAATATACGAAATGCATAAATTGAACCTTGTGCACCGGGACATCAAGATCGAGAATGTGCTTATTGATGCTAAGAATCGCTTCAAACTCTGTGATTTTGGTTCGGTTTCGTCTCCTATAAGGCCCCCAAAGGACCAACAGGAGTTTCAGATGCTTAGCCATGACATTTTGTACCAAACAACTCCGCAGTACAGAGCTCCTGAAATGATCGACTTGTACCGTGGTCTTCCCATTGACGAGAGGTCCGATATCTGGGCTCTAGGCTGCTTCTTGTACAAATTGTGCTACTACACAACTCCATTTGAAGCCAGTGGCGACATCGCCATATTGCATGCTTCCTTCCAATTTCTTCCTGCACCAGCATATTCAGGCGACTTGAAGAATCTCATCATCATTATGCTTCAAGAAAACCCCAGATACAGGCCCAACATTGTTCAAATCATCATGCTTTTGGCCAAGATGTTGCAAAAGGACTTCGATGCACTCGATGTCGAAGACTTCTACAACACTGGGCCTTACGACTTCCAGGCATTGCATGAAATGCAGAAAGAGAAGCAGAATGAACAGCTCAAGAGACAACAGTACTACTATGAGCAACAATTACAGCAACAAAAGTACGAAATCCAGCAGAAGCAGTCTCTCTCCAGCCACCCTCTGTACCTGCATCTCCTGCATTTACCGGGCCAACACACTTCTCACAGCTCCAAGAGTGCTAGCCACGAATTAGAAACCCGTGAAGGAAGAAAGTCTTTGGACACCAACCCCTCCAATAGTCGTCCCGACTCAGTGAAATCTACCGCCACCGCTTCATCACTCGAAGCACTGCATGAACATCAAGTGGCTGTGCCGGATGCGAAAAGTGTCCCTTCTCCAGAAGAAACACACGACTTGCCAGAAATTGACAACCTCACAGAAGACTTCCCAGATTTAGAGAATGTCGCAGAGCGCTACCCATCTCTTGATGTCATTGACCAAGCTGTTGCAAGTGAAAGTGAACGCAAACCCAAAAACGAGCCTATCAAAAGCTCACACCATAATTTGGATGTTCATCACGGGAACAAGTACACAGATCTTGCAAAAACCGCTCTGCGTTCGACGGAATTTGAGAATGTTGAGGCGTGGCAGAAACTGCCTCGTGCATCCATTGACAAAGACGCGGAGAAACTAGTGGAAGATATTTTTGTGCACGGATCTGCTGATAAAGGTGCTCCCTCCAGATCTGGGCTGTATCTCAAAAAATCATTAAGCAATTACTCCATCAAAGGTTCAGTTGATGAAAGATTAAATTCGGCGCCAGCAACCGCGAACCGTTCGCCTGAATTGTGGAAGCAAGAGTCTGCCAAACATCCAGCAGAAGCGTCTGCCAATCATGTTGAACCTACAAGGAGTAGAGAAGAGACTCAAGCGAAAGCAGTTCCTGGCTATTTCTCTCAAGAGAAAGAGACTGTGGTACCACAACAAAATATCCAGCATCATGCCGAGATCCAATCACTGATACCTCCTATCCATAATCGTGTACCCGACAAAGGCTATTACCAAGCAACACCACATGTGCCATCCCAAGAGTCCGCAAATTATTTGCTGGTAGCACAGCCCGATACACGGAGGGAAAATTCCAATCCATGGGGTAGCGCACTCGAATCAATGCCAGAGCATTCAGTTCAACTCGACCTCAATACCCAGGTTGCAAACATGAGCTTGAACGAACCAAAGGTCCCAAAGGCAGAGACCAAGGATCTTATTGACTTTACAGATGCAGACATCCAGAATCATGGTGCAATGGCATTGGCCAATCCAAAACCAATTCCTGTACCAGAGACAGAAGTATCGCTACTCGATTTGGAACAAGAAAGCCAGAGGAGGAACTCGGACGGAAAGCCAAAGTTTAAGAAGAAACTTGGTACGATACAGCCCCAGCAGCTCGAGTTCCAAGAGCAGGTGATTGACTTTGCTTCGGACGACGAGAACAACAACTCGCAGATGAGCCGCGTCTCCATACGCAACTCGCTCAAGAAGTCCCGCAAGACGAGTGACCACCATCGGCGCAGCGAAAGTGCACAGGGAGAAGGGAAAAAACGACTCTCGTTTTTTGGAAATACAGATTGATCAATGCAGATTATACCAGCCTTTTCGAGACAAACAAGGATTTTTTTTTTTTTGTTTCCTGGCTCAATGATCTAACATAAAGGAACATCATACTTAGCATTCGTAGTGATTAATAAGATGCGCATCGCGCAACGAACTTAAATTTTTGTTACTACCGCCAACAGTGACACCAGCTCCAGCCAAACAAAACAGTACATAGAGATTTGGCCAGTATGTCCGAGCTCCAAACCGCCTTGTCGCATTTGGTTCTTCTTATCCCCCCTGAGAACTTGGTCCAAGTTCCAGACTCCGCCCCACAGGACTTACATGAGCTCATACGAGTGATCAGAACCATCTTAGAAGGTGATTCGGCGAAGCTCCTTAGAGATGACTTTTTTGGGGCTATTTTGAAAAAGCAAGAAGCCATTACTATCTCCTCTCAAAATTCCGGCCTGATAGAGGCAATTTTGACAGACATAGTACTGTTTTTAGCCCAGGAACTCCCCGAGTTGTCCCTCCAGCTCCTTGCCATTGGCTTGTTACAACTCTTCATCCAGAACAACTTTACGGGGCCCCAGACGGAAGATTTTTTCCAGAAAAATTGGTTCTCCGGTGTAGACCCTGCCTTGTTCCAGCAAGAATGCGTCAAGCTAATGACTATTGAGGGTAAACCAGCATACGGGTTGATGAACCAGCCATTTTTGATTTTGTTATCACTCAAGCTCTTTGAAAAGTTACAACGTGTGACTCACTCTTTAGTTTCCGGCCTGTTGACTGGATCCATTGAAGAGCTCACGGCTGAAAATATCCATACCATCCAGCAACTCGATGTGGCTAACTCGCCCATAGCAGCATCGCTCGTATGGTGGAGAGCTAGGGCTCTACAGGTGCACCTCTCGCTTCTCGATGAACCCTCTGATACTTTGGCCTCAGTGACGTCAGCTCTCCTCCAGCAACAAGTGGTGAACTCGCTTGCACCCAAGGATAACACAGAGCTTGAGGCGGTGAAGCACGTGCAGTTGGTGTTTCTTTTGGAAAGCGCCAGAAACGGTATTCATGCACGGACAGAGCACTTGGCCGAGCCATTCTTACATAAGGCCGCTAAAGTATCTCAGCTCCAGTTCATTTTGACTGGAGTCAAAGCCAAGCGCACCAAGTTTCAGACCTTCACGACGGCCTCGCTTATTCTCTTGGCCAAAAGTGAAAGGTCCAGCTTATTCAGCGACTCCAAGGCTGAAACCTCACGCGAGGCCTTCGAGCTCAACTCGGACTTGTTATTGGAGAGACCACACTACGAATCTTTGGACAATATCATGACGGAAGATGAGCCTGACAGCAAGAAAATCAAGCTCGACGACTTCTCGCATCTCGATATGGACCAAGGCGAGAGACTCTTGCCTATATCATTGAGCCAGGATGAAATCCCACAAGAACTCCGTGATTTGGACCCAAACAACCAGCCCCCATTGACGGACCTTGATTGCATCCAATTGCTCTTGAGATTGGTCACGATTAAACAGACTTCACCTTCGGGAAATGCCATGATTGAAGAGGAATTGGCGGCCATTGTCAGCCGGATCATCTACTCTTCTGAAAACAAAACCAACTGGTCTGTGTTCGGTAGAACGCTTTGGGAGAGATCCATCTTGGAAACAAGCAAGGCGCGGACCGTTGAAAGAGGTATATTGCAGATGACCTCATTAGTGGAAGAGGTAGGTATCAATGTCAAATCACGCGTGATTCCAGCTGCTGAAAATAATCAGCTGGATTTGATTTCTCAAAGGCTCCGGTTTATCCATCAGCTACCTCTCATGCCGCAATGGGCCATGGACTCCAGGTTGGCTGAGAAGTATATGTCATTAGGTGTGCTCAAGTCTGCTATCGAGATTTACGAACGTTTGCAGTTGATGACCGATGCAGCCTTGTGTTATGCTGCTGTGGATGATGAAGCACAAGCAGAAAAACTTCTTCTAGAAAGGATCACATCTCATCCCCAAGATGCTAGAGCAATCTCCATTCTTGGTGATATTCGCCAAGACCCAGAGCTTTGGACTAAAGCATGGGAAGTCGGCAAGTATGCTAAAGCAAAAGCTTCCTTGTCCAAATACTACTATAACCCGCCAATTAACTCGGGCTTGAAAAAAGACTTACAGTCAGCAGTTCTCCACATGCGGGACTGTTTATCAGCCAGTCCACTTTCGTATGAAAACTGGTTCTTTTACGGTTGCTGTGGTTTGGAAGGCGAGAACTACGAGCTCGCAGCCGAAGCCTTCTCCAGAGCAGTTGCTCTTGACGACACAAACTCTCATGCATGGTCCAACTTGGCCACGGCCTTGTTGAGGCTCGATAAAACCAAGCAGGCTTTCCTGGCGTTGAAAAAGGCCTTGCAACAAGGCGAAGGTGCCAAGAGGTCGTGGAGAATCTTTGAGAACTACCTTACCGTGGCTATCAAACTCAATGAGTGGAATGATGTTCTTCATGCAGTCAGGCAATTGATCAGTATCCGCAAAGAAGGCACTGAGCTGGTGGGTGTGGATATTCCAGTGATTGAACGTTTGGTGCAGATTCTTGTGGAAGAGCCATACACTGAGGATGTCAGACTCACACACTTCCAACTGTCGTGTATCGATTTGGTGTGCAACAAGATCCCCGAGATCATCAACCATTCTGCGAGATTATGGAGAATTGTGAGCCGGGTGGAGATCTGGCGGGGCAAACCATGGACTGCTTTAGAATGCTTTGAGAAGGCATATAGAGCCACGTCTCTCCGCCCAGAGTTGGACTCTAGTGAAGAGGTATGGAATGATGCCGTGGAGACATGCTCGGATCTTGTATCTGCCTATGAGTCCTTAGGAGAGTTGCCAGGAAAACATGGTGCCGGAGATGTGGTTTGCAAGGATTGGAAGTACAAGGCCCGCACGGCTGTGCGGTCTCTCATGTCGAAGGGAAAAGCCATGTGGGAGGATTCCGAGGGTTGGGAGAGATTGGTTCAAATGAAAGAGGACATTGCCAACGCTTGAACAGCTAGTGGGCAAAGAAGGATTTAGAGACGTAGAGGTAAGAAGCATTTTCGAAACATTATATTAAAGTATTTATTGAGCAAGGCGACTAGCTGATATCATCTATGATCAGAGCAGGCTCAAAGAACAAAGAGGTAGCTCTTGTTCTCCCCGAGGCTCTTTCCGAGTCTGCGGTTTGGCCCACTGCGTGGGGCTCTAGTGGAACCAAGATGTGGAAGCGAACCTGGAATGACATCCAGAACCGCAACACCAGCTTGGGAGCTTTGATCCCAATGAGAAAAGACCGGATCGTGTTCATGATGCTGTATAAGCCCATGCGGGAGAGCTCTGACTTCTCCAAGCGCTTGAAGCATATATAGGAATACACTAGTCCATAGGCGAGAGTGGACCTGTTGGAGAAGTAGTCTCTGTAGTAGATGATCTGCACGATATAGTCAGAAAAGCAGGCCAAGTTGAATAGCACCGGCTCAATGCATCCCAAGAGAGGAAAGAGAGAGGTGGTGAATTTGTTGGTCAGCACCACTTCCCGCAAGACGTACGCGATCAAGTTCATGTATGAGAACACGGCGAACGAAAAGAGCTTCAAGCTATTCTGGGAGGAAGTGGCATGGAGACAAGAAGAAGTGAGCAATAGAGAGCTTTCGGAATTCAAGAGCGAGGCCAACGGGATCTCGTCCCTGGTGTGGTGCTGATCCTTCAACAAGACAAGTAAGTGTCGAAACACAGAAACAGCATAGGTTGAGATGGCTCCAGCAACCGAGACGTGGTACCAGGCAGGCTGAGGAAAAAAAAGAGAAGCAAGGAACCCCACGGCACAGGCCAAGTGGGAAGTGACCCAGACTACTTTCATGATGTTCATCTGGAGGACTTGGGAGATGAGTCCGCCAAAGTAGTGGATTACCGATAGAATATGGGCAGTGATGAATGCAAAGACTCCAGAGATCTTGGAGGCGATCCATCGGATCTCGGCTGCGTTGATGAACGAAGCTAAGATCATGGTTGGGGTGATAGGCTTGACTTTAGGCATTTTGAAGTTTTGAGGCTTTGGGATGAGTGGTGTGGTGCTGGGAAGGATGCGAAAGCTGGGCCTTATATACTGTTCTGGGTGCAAAAGCATAGTGGAAACGTGAGAACATACTGCAAAATGCAAAAAGTGGTCTGTGGGCGAGCGGACCGGATTAATGTGATTTATATTATGGTGAGAGCCGCACCCAACCAGAAGCAGGAAAATTACCCTGCTTACCTTATATAGAACAGCAGATCGAAATATCACCAGTCTTTCTCTCATGCAAGTGTGGCCAATACAACAGTATACCATACGCAATAGGCTTCAGATACAAACGAGTGGGGTTTACCATATTAACATCCACTCATCTGTCCATTTGTAACAAACCAATTAAATTACTGATTTTACTTTGACCACCGACTGTCCGGTTTCTGTCCATTCTCTGTCCACAAGTGCACTCTTCGAGAGGGCATGACTGGATTTTGCAGCTGCCGCACGGAATAAATCATCGCGCGAGTCGCAGTGCCACATCCCTACTGACCTCCATCACTCCACGCTACATGACGCTGCCCAGCCCCTCGCAGGTTCCAAGTGCCGGTTCCAAGAAGAATAAGACAAAGAAACAGGGTCAGAATGGCAAGCCCAAAAATCCCAACAAGGACGGGGGCAAGTCCGACGCAAAGGACTTCAGGTATCTAGAGACGGCCAAAATGGTCAGACATATGTTCCCAGTCACGATCAACGGGTATGCAGTGGCCAAGCTCTTTGAAAACGAGATCCGTGCTAAGGAATCTGATGCAGAGAGTCGCAACCAGACACCCACGGAGAGCCAGAGCCAGAGCCCTCTGGAGAGTAGAAGCCAGACCCCAGTGGATAAAAAGGAAGCTGCCGGTCCTAGCGGTGGCAAGAAGAAACGTACACGCCTTACGAAGAAAATGAAGGAGGATTTGATCTGCAAGCATATCAAAAAGATCATTGACCGAGACGCCAGCCAAGCGATCTACCTAAGCTTCATGATGACCCCGGAAGACCCGGACTTTCCCTTTGATATCGATACACTCAACTTCAACCTTGCGGTTCCGCCCGACTACGGGCGCAGTGTGAGGGCATTACCATCGATAATTGTGCTCAATACAGATATCCCACGTGGCTTTTCCATCAACGTGGAAAAGGGCTTCACCCATATCGCGAGTCTCGCCCGAAACCCCCGACTCACGGATGAAAGCATTTCTTTAGTCGGGAAAGGTCTTCTCGGCCAGGTTCAGACCTTGAACAGATACTTGGATACGTTTTTGTCGCAGGAGAAACGGCAGACCATGAAGTTTGTCTCATTTAAGCCCGACAAGAAAGCAATACCTGCACCAGAAACGAGTCGGAAACAGGAACCACTTCCAAAAGCTCTTCCTTCTCAAAGCCTACCTCCGTCAACTGCCGCCAAAACCATTCGTGTATCTAGTGAGAGCCAGGGTCGAAGAATCGCAGAAACAGACGAGATGTGTCATAAGCTCCAGGGCTCAATCAAGCTTTTCCACAGGACTGCGGCCGAACTGCGCTACAAGGTGCACATTCCCGTTTCCTCCCGAAAGGGCCTTCCTGTACTATGGACATTGAGTGACAGCATTGATTTGTTTGTTGTTGTCCCGGCTGAATACCCCGAAGCCAAGCCGCGTGTCACCACGGCATCCAACTTCTCTAGTAATCTCATGGTGGCTAAGAAGAACAGCTTGGACGCCCAAAAAGAGTCGTTGATCGATGTGGTGAAAGAATACAAACAGGCCGAAGCAAACATTGCTGCAAATGCTACACAGCGTATGAATCCCTCCGACACACTCCTCCAGCTCTTGAATTACATATCCAATAACCTAGGTGTATTGACCATGGACAAGCCTGCATTCAACAGCTGGTCGCAGGTGATGGAGGAGTTGAAGGCTAGTGCCTAGCAGGCGAAAAAAATATAATTAAAGTATTTAACGTGGTTTATATATAGAATGCTAATGCTCACAACTTACACGCCAATGTTCAATAGATAGGGCAGAAATCCAAATTCTAGTTTATCAAAGCGAGGTCCTATAGATCTGGGTGGAGATGCGGGTCACGTGCGGCACTGCCAACATAGATTGCGAGCTTTTCCCATCTTTACCACGGAGTGAACATGGATACCGAGGATATCGAGTTCAACTACGCCAACGAATGTGACCTCGAAATACATTGCTCCCCCTTCGGGCTCAGTGGCATGTACATCAAAATCAGGGGCACAGATATCATGGGCATCGGGTCCACCATGGGCTTGATCACCGGTAGTTCCCGAGGTATGATCCACTACAACGACAGTGCAGACTTACGCAACCAAAAGTACAAGTTGTTTGTGGTGGTTGATGAGAACGACGGCACGCTCCGAATCGACTTTACTAAAATAGCAGCCGTCAGTGCCACCGACGAGGAACCATCTGTGATTTCACTTTCAGGCTACGAAGAGAAACTAGAAAATCCCTCGCTCATATTTACGGGGGAGTGTCCCGAGGGCCGTCCCGATGTGATCGAGCCGTTTATTGGAATATTCTCGTTTGAAATGGAAGAGTAAGTGGCTGTTGGGTGAGGACTAGTGGTGCTGCGCCGAAACCGGTCGGAGCCGCGACTCCAGAGTTGATACAGTTCCCGATTAAAAACAGCTAGATAGTATGAAGCGTGGGATGAGCATAAACTATGAGCATAAACTATGAGCATGGACTATGAGCATGGACTATGAGCATGGACTATGAGCATGGACTATGAGCATAGACTATGAACATGGCCTACATATGGTGCTACGTGTGGGAAATACGTATGAGGACGAAGTCCAGTATGAAGACCAGGCATCCGGCATATACGCCATCAGATGTAGCAGGTTTGTTTTCCATGGCTGAGTCGGCCTGTGATGCTTTTTCTGTCACATGTGATGGAAAGTGCGAGGTTCCCCAGTTTCTTGGGTCAGGAAAAAGCAGGGTCATTTTTCGTGCCGCGGTCATGTGAGAAATGCCCCCGCGCAGACGGCACAATCTGGGGTAGCCTGTGCCGAAAAACGGACAATTGAAGCCGGGACTTTTAGTGGCAAATAAAAGATAACGAGTTAAATGTACATCATAAACAACCTGGAACACCACTAATGCTCATTCTTCACTTGTAATCATGGTAACTGTATTAATAAGTGCATACAAGCTTCTGTATGTGGTGGACTGAATCATAAACCATACACTGAACAAGAGTGTTGCTGAGCGCATGTATAGATCCAAATAATAATCCATAAATATAACCCACTAATTAAAGTAAACGTCAAATCAATCTATGTTCATGCGACACCTAAAGGTGTTGGATTGTTATCGCAAAAACTAAAGTCCGTGAATCCATACTCGGCACAGTCTTACGCTCGGGCAGATGGAGTCAGAGCAGCGTGCCCGTCACTTCCACTTCCTCGGTATACGTACAGCGCGCAGTGCGGAGGGGGTCCAGGTGAATGCGACCCAACCACTATATAAGACCAGGCTTTCCCCACCATTCAGATCCAAGTATTCCTCCCCTCTACACACAAATAGCTCATACACAATGGACAGATTAAACCAGTTGGCAGGCCAATTATCTCCATCTTCTAAGCAATCTCTTCTCGAAAAGAGACCCGATGACGTTGTCATTGTTGGTGCCTACAGAACTGCCATGGCCAAAGGTGGCAGAGGCAGCTTCAAGGACGTCGGATCCGACTGGATCTTGACCAAGTTCTTGGAGGCCTTCTTGAAGAAGACCGGCGTTGATCCCAGCTTGATTGAGGATGTTGCCGTTGGTAATGTCTTGAACCGTGCTGCTGGTGCTTCTGAACACAGAGGTGCTTGTCTTGCTGCTGGAATCCCCAACACCGCTGCATTCGTGGCTATCAACAGACAATGTTCTTCTGGGTTGATGGCTGTTTCCGACATTGCCAACAAAATCAAGTGTGGTGAGATCGACTGCGGTATCGGAGCCGGTGTGGAGTCCATGTCTGCTAACTATGGCCCACAATCCATTCCAAAGGTCGACCCCGAGTTGCAAGAAGACGCCGAGATGGCCAAGTGCTTGATTCCTATGGGTATCACCAACGAGAACGTGGCCGAGAAGTACAACATCCCAAGAACAAAGCAGGATGAGTTCGCTGCTGACTCCTACGCCAAGGCTACCAAGGCCATTTCTTCGGGTGCTTTCAAGTCCGAGATCTTGCCCATCGAGTCTTACACAAAGGAAGACGATGACGAAGACGAGGGTGCTGGAGAGATCAAGAAAATCACCGTTGACACTGACGAAGGGCCAAGACAAGGTGTTACTGCCGAGAAGTTGTCAAAGTTGAAGCCAGCCTTCAAGCCTACCGGTACCACCCACGCCGGTAACGCCTCTCAAGTCTCTGACGGTGCTGCTGCCGTCCTCTTGATGAGAAGAGACTTGGCCGAGAAGAAGGGCTACAAGATCCAAGCCAAGTACGTGCTCTGTCAATCAGTTGGAGTTCCACCAGAGATCATGGGTATTGGACCAGCCGTTGCTATCCCAAGCGTCTTGAAGAAAACCGGCTTGTCCGTCAGCGACGTCGATGTGTTCGAGGTCAACGAGGCCTTTGCTGCTCAGTGCTTGTATTCTGCTGAGACATGTAACATTCCTAAGGAGAAGTTGAACATCAACGGTGGTGCCATTGCCTTGGGCCACCCCTTGGGATGTACTGGTGCCAGACAATATGCCACCATCTTGCCATTATTGAAGCCAGGCCAGATCGGTTTGACCTCCATGTGTATCGGTACCGGTATGGGCGCAGCTTCCATTCTTGTCAGAGAGTAATTATATAACGAGTCATTATACGTCACCTGAATAGCCACACCAAGGCCATTGAATTCAAATTTATTTATGCTTAGCTAGATTGTCTTGAGGCAGTGCACTGCTTAATTATGCAAGTAGAACTTTAAACATCTAGGTCATTATTTTTAGGCCTCGCTAATGACACGTCCAGCCGCGTAACCACTGGTGGCTGAAAACGTTGTTTCACGTGCCTATTTGGATTAAATTCACTCCCCCACTTTTCTTTCGAATATCTTTTACTGGTCAGCTACTAGTTACCACACTCAGCCGAACTAGTGTTGGTATCTGTTATTACCTTGGTGTACCATTACTTCTCGAGCGAAAAAAAAAAAAAAAGAAAGAAAGATAGAAAAGAAAAACGCTCGGTGTACACATTGTGGGCATTTTCAATATGCTCTAAACATTGCTAGATTCTCGCAAGGAGGCTTGTTGATGCATTGGGCGAGACTCCTTGGTGGCTTCACCAAAGTAAGTCACGAAGAAGCCGCAGTATTGGTGGCTACTTTGCTTGAGCGGAATAACAAAGCTATTGTTCTTCATACCAAAAAGCATCACGTGCCTCGGCTTGCCTCCGGAAAAAAATATCTGAATGGGGTAACTTTAAACACCCCGGTTCCAGCTCCGGCAAGTGGTTCAGACAATAGGTCGCACCTTTCGTCTATAACTATATCCGGCATGCATAACGTCATACTGCACATTGAGCGAGATTTTGCATACGGCCTAGACATCAAGTCAAGCTAAACTACAAAATCACCCCTGAAAGAACGGACAAAAATAACAAAAGTGAGTGGGGCTAAAAAAAACTATTTGCTCTAACCGAGGAATGCCAAGATTTTCTTGCGTGGAAACCCATGCATTGGTACCTATTTTGCATTCTCACGCGATCGTCAACGTTGCAAACCTCAGGGACTCCGCCACGCCAGGGGAACATGGAAAATTCCATATATATGGAGAAAACCTCTGGATTTCCCACACAAGCTGTAGACGTAGAAACCTGAGATTTTTTCAAGCCACATATGCCAAAAATTAAAGTTCCAGACCTCTTGTGGGCCTTCAATGGGTGTTGCTTTTTAAACTCTTGAGTGCGCCTTATGTACCGTACCCCAGACATCTGGAGAAAGCCAAATAATTCAGCCACTTTCTCTGGTGTGTCCTTTTCCGTATTAGCTTTTTCTCATTATCAAGCTTCTGGTCTAGCTTGTTATTTTTGATTTCACTTTCTTTACCCTTAGCCCTCTTATCGGACCCCGTTGCACAACATCCTCCTACATTCCAACGGCTTCTCATGATGTTCCGCTTCCGAAAGTCTATCCGAGTCTTGATGATCCTACTATTGGTGATAACCATCACATTGTATTACTCCAGCACACAAATCCAGCTCATGAACCCCGAGCTGGTCACGCTATACTTCAAGATGATCTACAAAAAATATACCGATACGGATTTGAAGTTGGACCTGAACCCCACTTTCCAGGCCAACTTGCATGATGTAACCTTGGAGAAGCTTAACGACACCTCCGTGTCCACCTTTTACTTCTTGCAGCCCGGCTACGTGCCGCCCACACAGGTCTCTGTTCCAGAGTACTTTGTCTCGGGCCTGCCGTCCGATGTATCCAAACCCATTGTGCAGCCATTTGATCCACGCTTCACTATCTCCGTGTACCTTAATTGGATCCGTGAGAACCCAAACAAACCCGTGCCATTTCACTGGTCCGATTGGATCGACTTTACGATCTTGAATAAGTTTATTCTTCTACCCGAGAGAAAGAAAGAAACATGCTACCATCTTTTTTATTTGGACGACAAGCAGTTCCAAAAGGGGGACCAGCGCATGGAAGTCAGGGACTACTGCCAGGAGGACCCCGAGCATCCCTTGGGCTTTCGAGTCTTCAGATTCCCCAAATCCCAAGAAAGAGAAAACACAAGGCTTTTGGGCAAGTCATTTTTATACACGACCTTTCCCTCTCCAACTTCCCTCATTTTCCTCACCAATAGCAGAGGGTCATACAAGGTTGACTTGGTGAACGAGAAAAACGAACTCAACATGTCGCTCTTACACAATGGAATGGTCGAAAGCGTCGTCAAGTCGGAAAAATCCCGTGACTTGGATGTTTTAGAGTCCTATAAGGCTCTTCTAAAAGCACGCAAACCTTCAATACCCCAGAGTCCCAGTGACCTTTTGGTGGAACTTGATGAATCCTGGTTCGAGGTAGATGCAGAGCAAACCATCAAAGAGCTCGAGAAAAAGGGTGAAGACTTGACGTATATGCAAAAGAGATACGCTGATGCTTTGGATTTCTCCTTGCACAATACCAGCCCCGAGAAATCCTTTAATGAGGCCAGGTTCTTGGATTCTGACAAAAGCAAGGCTTTTGGAGACCACTATGACTGGAGATTCTATAACGGTTTGACCGTTGGAACCGATGTGCAAGTGATTGCATTGCACCGTATTCTTAAGAACTACCTACAGTTCTGTCGTCTGAACGGCCTTGTGACATGGATTGCCCATGGCAGTTTGTTGTCGTGGTATTGGAATGGTATGTCGTTCCCCTGGGATGCAGACACAGATGTCCAAATGCCCATCCGAGATCTCCACCGCTTAGCAGAAAACTTCAACCAATCACTTGTTATTGAAAATATTGGCCACGACAGAGAAGACGTCGATATTAAGGACACAGAGTTCAGTGGAATGGGATCGTTTTTTATTGACGTGGGCAACAGTATCACCCACCGTGACTATGGTAACGGTAACAACAATATCGACGCCAGATTTATTGACATTCAAACCGGACTTTATGTGGATATCACCGGATTATCTGTGTCGAAACAGCCTGCACCTGACAGATACGACCACTTGTTACCTGATTCATCAGAAGATATGGACACCAAGTCTGCTAACAAGAAAAAGAAGATTTACAACTGTCGAAACCGGCATTTCTCGTCCCTCGACGAGTTGTCACCGCTCGTGAAGACAGTAGTGCAAAATGAAGTGGGATATGTGCCATTGAACTTCGGCCCCATGTTGAACAACGAGTACAACATTGAAGGCCTACTATCTAACGTATACAGGGGATACTACTACCTCAACAGTTTCAGGGTATGGGTCCAGTCGCACACTATCCTTGAATACTTACAAGACAAGACCGCGTGGATCGCAAAACAAAGAGGGATCCAATCGGTCAAAAAGAGGGAATTGACCGTTGAGGAAGAAGAGAGTCTCGGTGAGCTTACCGTGGAGGACCATGGCAATCTCATCTACAACAGTTGGTTGCTCCGCGAATATTTGATAAGCAAAGATCTGACCAAGTTCCACGAGCAACAGATGAGGAGGCTCCTAAAAAACTCCATGTACAACTATTACGACGAATTAAACAAGTACCTTGACGGGCCAAATGTGAACAAAGCCATCTGGGGTGACTTGTTTATGCACGAAATCTTTGTGCACAACTGGGACTACCAGAACGAGGTGAATAAACTCAAGGAGTTGGCCCAGATGTACGAGGGCACCGCGGAGTAAGAACGTTTCAGCAAGCTATAAACTTTAGGCCACCATGTACAATACAAAATACACTACAATAAACATACTGGTATGTTACATCAACCTATAAATAGAGATACACTTTTGGGTACAGAATGGACATTTCTCAGCATAAACATTCCACATCATACCATAAACAGTCCTACGTGCATGATAAACAATCCGCGGTACAACGGTAAACAGTAACTAGACGAACTGGTTATGCCCTGGTTGAAAACATCAGTACAGTGTGCAAGGTCCGATAGTGGTATGTGAGCCACACCCCTATAGTTATGTCTCCGGACCGAATGCTCTGCAAGGGGCATGCGCAGAGAATGCACACATGTCAAAACATATTGCTGGTACCGTGTTTGCGCAGGATTGCCGCCGATAAGGGGGCTGTACATGCAGGTTTTTCTCGGGCGCGTTTGTTCTGCGCCCGTGAAGAGTCATACCGACAATTTTAGATACACGAAACTTTGATGGCGATTTCATGGGCGTTTCAGATGTTAGTATTTGCAACACTTTTTACAAAGTTATTTTCCTCGGAGAATACCTTGTTCCGGAAAAATCCCGACAGGCAATTCAGGAACTAGAAGCTGGCCTGAAACTGGGATGTTGCACTGCCTTGGGTTTGTCCGCCTCATGCATAAAATGTACTATCTTTTCTCGTTAATTCCAAATTCGGAGACTTTTTTCCGCAATTGGTATCCATGCGCGAACAAATTTTTGTAGGCGTGAACCACATTTGCAAATTCGTAAAGCCATATCTTAACATCTTAGAGTCTGATAGTATTGAAAGAGTTAAGCCAGGACATGTGTGTGTAGCGAAAAAAAGACCGGCTCTGTTAAACATAAGGTTGAGTAGGCTTTATTCCAGAATATTCGTCAAATTGTCATGTATGCACGAGTTATAGTGCATATGTTTGCCATCTCACAAAAAAGAAACGAGCAGTGCAGGAATACCCTGAGCGCAGTATATAAATGGCCCGAGTCCTCACTTAAGTTTTTTTTGTTCAAACAATATCTTTCATAATGCAATTCTCCTCCGTTGTCCTTGCCTTGACCGCCGTCTCCGTCGTCTCCGCCGCTAACGCCTCCAACGCCACCAACGGCTCCAACACCTCTACTTCCCCAGAGGGTGCTGCTGCTCACATTGCCGGTGCCGGTATCTTCGGTGTTGCTGCTGCTGCTGGTGTCGCTTTGTTGATCTAAGCTTGTCACAACTATAAGGGAGATGTCCCCCAGTTGTTGGCATCATTGGGTTTCTACAGGCTGGCTCCAGGCGCTAATTTTTTCTGCCGAGCAATAATTTAGAATTATATATGTAATGTTACTTTGCATGCAAAGAATAGATTTATAATCGCAATCAACTGTGTATATTTCACTGTAGTATGTTACTGGAAGGTACTCTCTATCCTTCTGCTGTAGTCTGCGTATATCGTGTGACAATGTGGTGCAAGGGTCTACGGCCCCGGCCCGGGCCAAGTGCGCTCCGACACCATTACTAATCATCAAACAGCAACATGTTTACGGGATTGATTGAAACAATAGGCTCCGTTCTTGAGGTCAACCAGCTCGACACTTCGCATTCTGGTGGCAATGGTGTCTCGCTTGTGATTGGCGAGTGTCTGGAAATCTTGACCGACGTCCATTTGGGTGACTCAATATCCACCAACGGCGTATGCTTAACTGTGACAGGTTTCGACACCGAAAAGACCCAGTTTAAAGTGGGTGTCGCCCCTGAGTCGCTCCGCCGGAGCACGCTAGGCGAACTTGTGCCCGGGAGCAAAGTCAACTTGGAAAGAGCAGTCACCAGCGATGTACGGCTCGGAGGCCATGTTGTCCAGGGCCACGTGGACACGATAGCAGAAATCACCTGCAAAACCCAGGACGGCAATTCCATCGCATATACATTCAAGCTCCGAGAAGAGGAGAACATCAACTGCATTGTGGAGAAAGGCTTCATTGCCATCGATGGCACCTCGTTAACGGTCACCAACGTGGATTACGAGCGCAAGGAGTTTCTGATCATGCTCATCAGTTACTCGCAGGAGAAGGTGATTCTCTCTCAGAAAGGACTCGGTGATCATGTGAATATCGAGGTTGACTATACTGGCAAGCTCATTGAGAGACAAGTGACGTTGGCCTTGAATGGACAGTTGACCAACTCCGACAGTCCGTTGGTTAAGTTGATCACGGAGATTGTCAAGAAACATATAAAGTGAAGTGACTTATAGTTTCTGGTGAGGATAAAACTATGAGTTGAGCTAGTTTAAAGTGACAGGCATTACAGATTGAGAGAGTACTGTTTAATAATGGAGTACTGTTTAATATTGGAGTACTGTATAATAGATGGTGAGTACTACCGAGAAGGAGACTGAGAAAGAGTCAATGGAGTGGGCTAAATGCCAATATGGCATGAATCTACGACAGTGAATCGGCGAAACCGATAACCCATAAGCTAAACCCCATAGAAGCATGCAAGTTGTAGAAAGTAACGGCTCTTGAAAAAAAAAAGATATGTAGTATAGAAATGATTGAACTATCATGTCTAACATGTTTGCCGCGCGCACGCCTCGTGGCAAAAGTCCATCCACGGTACCACCAGCGACTCAATATCCGCTCCACTGCACACACCATGGATATCATATTAGGAATCAAAGTCCTGGATGCCACAATCTTGGCCACATCCAAAGCAGCCACGCGTGGAATTTCTGTCTTAAAAGCCAATGACGACAAAACAAGACTCCTCAACAAACACAACTTGATTGCCTATACCGGTGAGTCGGGCGATACAGTGCAGTTTGCCGAATATATCCAGGCCAACATCCAATTATACTCCATGAGAGAAAACGACAATGAATTGTCACCCAAGGCCACTGCATCGTTTGTGAGAAACGAACTTGCCACATCTCTCAGATCTCGTAAACCGCTCCAGGTGAACGTGCTAATTGGTGGTTACGACACCAAGACTAACAAGCCCAGCTTGAATTGGATTGATTACTTGGGTACCCAAACAGAGTTACCTTACGGATCCCATGGCTATGCGGCCTTCTACTGTACATCCTTGTTCGATAGACACTACAGGCCAGACATGACCTTGGAGGAGGGTCTTGAGTTGTTGAAGATGAGTTTGCACGAATTGGAGACCCGCATGCCCATTGACTTCAAGGGTGTTTACGTCAAGGTTGTAGATAAGGATGGCACCAGAACTGTTGAGATATAGACCTGCGGGGGATATATTATGTTGTGCTGATGTTGATGTCGTGCTGATGTTGATGTCGTGCTGATGTTGATGTCGTGCTGATGTTGATGTCGTGCTGATGTTGATGTCGTGCTGATGTTGACATGATTGCTTGATGTACTGCGTGATATAATGTCATTGCTTGATTTTCGTGTCATTACATGAAATCTTGACTGATATTGTGATGATCCAATAGTCAGTCCGTGACTCTTGCATATCAGGTACCTGGTGAACTGAGGTTTTGGTTGAAGTCTCACGGTCCTCGAATAGATGAAATGGAGTGATCCAACCCAAATCATTGTGGTCTCCAACAATGGTTAGAACCAGTATAGCGAAGTTTTCAGTTTCTTAAGCACGTTCGTGTAGAATTTTAGTAGTCTAGAGCTGTAGCACTGTATCACTATAGAGTGTAGGCGCGCTCTACTCATCTCAATACTACGCTATGAAAGAGCTCTCTGCTCTCCGGCGTGCCATATCCGAGCTTGTCCAGCGGCATTTACACTTCACGGATGAAGATTATACGCTATCGCAATTCTTGCTTAATTTGTACGAGCAGTCGGCAGAAGAAAAGGACATCTCTGGTGTTTACGAGGCCTTTAACAAGGCAGTTCTAGCGAATGGCGGTGAAGACTTTCCACCACAATTCATCCAGGAGGTTTACCTGAGCATTTCACTGGAATCGGGGAATAAAGTTTCACATTCAAAGCGAAAAGAGGAAATCTCTCGTCTCAAACAAGACAGTGCCAGGTCTCTGAGTCCCCCCAAGGAAGACTCATTCTCTGGTCTATCCCTCCCAGATTCAAAACCACAGCCTGCTCCAAAAACATCAGGACCTCAGACAAAGCCAGTTTCGAATCTGGTTTCAAATTCAGGCACGAACCCAGGCTCCAATCTCGAGGAGAATGCTGTCTACAAAGGCTATGTGAGCAGCATTATGCCGTACGGGGCCTTTATCCGTCTCCACAGCCCGTCGTCGCGTGTTTCAGGGTTGTGTCATGTTTCCAAAATGCTGTTTGATGGAACTACAAGAATACGGCATCCAGAAGATGTGTTGAAGCATGGACAGGAAGTGTTTGTCAAGATCGCCAGCCTTGGCAAAGAGCCAAATGCCAGAAATCAGAAGATTTCCCTTTCCTTGGTCGGCATAGACCAAGTTACCGGTATAGACAAGCTGCGTGAACTACAAGAGATGAAAGGTCGGGGCAGGAGCTTTTTGCCAGACCAAAGCGCTGCCAAGCGGAGACGTTTGACTTCCCCAGAAAGGTGGGAGATCCGCCAGCTCATTGCATCTGGAGCAGCCTCGGCTTCTGATTACCCGGAATTGAACGGCTTCCATGACGATGATATGGACAATACTCCTGATACCGAGGAGACCATGGAGGTGGAGCTCAATACCGATGAGCCCAGCTTCCTTAAAGGGCAGATGAAAGGCCCTAGCACAACGCCATTATCGATTCTGAAAAACCCTCATGGCTCCATGAGTCGGGCTGCCCTCAGCGGATCTAAGCTTGCCCGGGAAATTAAGGAGGAGAAGATCTCACGGCAGAAGGAGTTGCAAAAGTCTTCGGCATCTGAAAAAGACTCAAACGACCCCTTATCCCAGATTGTCAACAGGTACGACTCTCAAATTAATGAGAAAACCGAAAACATTATAGCCAGTTGGAGGAGCAAGCAGAATAAGTCCAACTCGACCAGTGCTAAACCTCCCTCCATCAAGCAACAAAGAGAATCTTTACCAGTGCACTCCATGCGAGCAGAGCTCATTGAAGCCATCAAAAAGAATCAGTTTTTGGTCATTGTTGGTGAGACAGGGTCTGGAAAAACGACTCAAATCGTACAGTACGTCTATGAAGAGCATCTTAACGTCATCAATGGGGTCTCAAAGATCATAGGCTGCACACAGCCCAGAAGAGTGGCTGCAGTTTCTGTGGCTAAAAGGGTTTCGGAAGAGGTTGGGTGTAAAGTCGGAGACCAAGTGGGTTACACTATTCGGTTCGAAGACAAAACCACTTCTGCCACTCGGATCAAATATATGACTGACGGTATGTTACAGAGAGAAGCGCTCATCGACTCTTCAATGCTGAGGTACTCACTCATCATGCTAGATGAAGCCCATGAGCGAACGATAGCTACAGATGTACTTTTTGCTCTTCTCAAGAAGGCTGCAGCTCTGAACCCAGACTTAAAGGTGATTGTCACTTCCGCCACTTTGGATTCCGACAAGTTCTCATCGTACTTCAATAACTGTCCAATCCTAAATATTCCAGGAAGGACTTACCCAGTGGAGGTAATGTTTTCTCGAGAACCTGAGCCTGACTATCTAGCAGCTGCGCTTGACTGTGTTATGCAGATTCATGTTGCTGAACCCGAGGGTGACATTTTGGTATTCCTCACTGGACAAGAGGAGATCGAAACAAGCGTGGAGGCACTTTCGTCCAGGGTAAAGGCCTTGGGAAGTGCTTTGCCTGAACTCATTTTGGTGCCTGTCTATGCAGCACTTCCGTCAGAAATGCAAGCCCGAATTTTCGAGCCGGCTCCCAAAGGAGCTAGAAAGGTGGTCTTGGCCACGAATATTGCCGAAACATCTATCACTATTGACGGAATCAAGTACGTGGTTGATCCCGGATTTGTTAAAGTCAATGCCTACGACCCTAGACTAGGAATGGACTCTTTGGTGGTATCTCCCATATCCAGAGCACAGGCGAACCAAAGAAGCGGAAGAGCAGGTCGTACGGGCCCTGGAAAATGTTTCCGGCTATATACAGAAGCAGCATTTCAAATGGAGATGCTTCCAAACTCTGTGCCCGAAATTCAAAGAAAGAACTTGGCAGCCACCATCTTGATGTTAAAAGCAATGGGGATTAACGACCTCATGAACTTCGAATTTATGGACCCTCCGCCTGCTCAAACTATGGTCAACGCCTTACATGAGCTCTACACCCTTGAGGCACTTGACGATAATGGATATCTCACATCTTTAGGAAGACGCATGGCCGAGTTTCCTATGGAACCCGCTTTAGCGAAGACCGTGATTGCGTCAGTCGAGCATGGTTGCACTCTGGAAGTGTTGACGATCGTGGCGATGTTATCGGTGCAGACAGTTTTCTACAGGCCCAAGGAGAAGCAGGCCGCGGCCGACCAGCGCAAGCAACGGTTCCATAGTATCCACGGCGATCACCTAACTTTCTTAAATGTCTTCAAGGCCTGGGATTTGAGTGGCAGGTCTAGTCGGTGGTGCAAAGAGAACTATATCCACGAGAGGAGCATGAGAAGGGCGCAGGATGTCAAGGTGCAGCTTGCAACCATCATGAAACGGTTCAACTTAGAGATTGCTAGTACAGATGATACTGCATGCATCCGAAAGACATTCTGCTCTGGGTTCTTTCGGAACCTGGCCAAGAGAGACCCCCACGAGGGTATCTACAACACTTTGCTAGACCAAACCCCAGTGCATATGCATCCGTCGCTGGCTATCTACGGAAAAAGCGTCGAGTACGTGATCTACCACACTCTTTTGCTCACCAGCAAAGAGTACATGCATTGTGCCACGGCCATCGACTCCAAATGGCTAGTGGAGCTAGCACCTAAATTCTTTAAGAAGGGAGACCCTGCCAATTTGTCAGAAAGCAAAAAGAAGCAAAAGATCGTTCCGCTCTTCGACCGTTATGCCGAAAACCAGGACTCGTGGAGACTCACGGCGCAGGTGGAAGCAAAGAAGAAGGCTCTAGGCCTCTTGCACCAGTAACTAGCACTATACTCGCGACTTAAACGGTCTCCACTAAAAGGCTATTGATATGTAATAATACTAGAGTTCATGATTATCAAAGTAATTTTCATATCAAATTACTCCTTCAATACCCGAGGAAATCACCCTATATACAGTTTTGTCCAAATAAGTTCTGGTGATTTTTAAGCAGAACATGTTCTATAGTTTCCCTCGCTTTGAAAGAATATATGCAAAAATATACACCTTTGCATGCTGCGCGCATAATATGTGGAGGACTGTGGGGCATTAAAAGATTCAACATTCCCTACCTTCTGCTGGATATTTACTCGCCCAATCATGGCACCTATTACCAATGCCTTTAATACTGCCAAGGACCTAATATATGACCGCCTTAGCGTGTACAACGCGTCGCCATCGTTGCTTGGGACAGGCGTAAGGTCCTTGAAGAAGAAGTTCTGTGCCGGGGAGTCAATTGCTGTAGTGGAGAACGACACCACTTGCATCTTGGAGTGCCAGCCGTTGCACGTAGAAGATGGACATTTGGTTGATACTGAAGGAAGAAGACGTACGCTCAAGGGTATTAACGTGGACCTGGCGCTGAAGTTGCCTGTTCTGCCGTACATGCCTTCGTATGACGGGAACAGTTCTGATGCAGGCGACATTTTCTTCGATGGCCAGCACGTGTCGTTTGTCGGGCGTCCATTTCCTCTTGAACAGGCGGAGATTCACTTGGAGAGAATTAAGTCATGGGGCTACAACACCATCCGCTACTTGGTATGCTGGGAGGCTATCGAGAGCCAAGGACCAGGGAAATATGACGAGGCCTTCATCGACTACACCATCGAGGTGTTGAAGATCATACATCGCGTGGGCGGCTTGTATGTTTTTTTGGATCCACATCAGGACGTCTGGTCTCGCTACTGTGGAGGCTCGGGTGCACCCATGTGGACCTTATACGCTGCTGGCTTACAACCAACCCGGTTTTCTGCATGTGAGGCTGCCATTTTGCATAACGATGAACGTTTCAATGGGAAGCTGAAGACAGATACTGAGGTGTATCCCAAGATGCTCTGGACCTCCAACTATAAAAGGTTGGCACTGTTGACCATGTTCACGTTATTCTTTGCTGGAAACACTTATTTTCCCAACTTGAAGATCAATGGTGTCAAAATTCAGGACTACTTACAGTCCCACTTCTTGGGGGCTCTCGAACACCTTTGGGAAGCCGTGGTGGAGAGATTGCCTGAGATGTTTGAGAACGGCTCGATGTTGGGGTTTGAGCTGATGAACGAGCCCAACTGCGGCTTGGTGGGGAGCCCCAACTTAGCAGCTCTTCCTTCGTTTCAACACTTGCGCATTGGCTCCACTCCTACCGTTTATGACTGCTTCCGTCTTGGAATGGGGCTTCCCGTGGAGATGGACAACTACAAGATCAGTCTCACTGGTCCGCAGAAATGTGGCCGGGTCGTGGTTGATCCCCTCGGTGAACGTGCATGGCTTTCGGAGACGGAGTTTGCTCAAATCGATGCCAAATTTGGCTGGGAAAGATCTGGCTGGGTGCCCGGTACGTGTATCTTTGCCAGCCAAGATATCTGGAGGTGGAAAGATGTGGACCTCGACGAACTCGCCAAAGAACCACAGCAATCGAGACTCGAGTTTGCAAACTCTTCGTGCAAGCTCTTGAAACCCAACCACTTCAGCGAAGCTAGTGCACATTTGGTTTTTGATGTTGTTGACGAGAAACTCCCGGCTCAGATAGACCACCGATTTTTCACTGAAACATTTCTCGTCAACCATATCATAAATTTCAAGAAGATGATCAGAAAACATGCTCCAGACTGCTTTCTATTCATGCAGCCACCTGTGTTGGAGGTTCCTCCCAACCTTAAAGACGACCCAAGGGGAATCGTTGACGATAAGACAATCTACAGTCCTCACTACTATGATGGAATGTCGCTCATGTTCAAAAGCTGGAACTACAGGTACAATGTGGATACACTTGGAATCATGAGAGGTAAGTACCTCAACCCAGTGTTGGGCGTTGTCTTTGGAGAACGGGCCATTCGCAACTGTCTCAAAAAACAGTTTGTGGATATTGCTGAGGAGGGCCGCAAAAACCTCGGAAACATTCCTGTGTTGATGTCAGAAACAGGAATGCCTTTCGACATGAACAATAAAAAAGCTTACGAAGACGGGCGCTATCAATCGCAAACGTCGGCACTCGATGCTTTGGCCAATGCCCTCGAGGGCTCAGGCATGCATCACACTTACTGGTGCTACAGCAGCATCAATTGCCACAAGTGGGGAGATCGGTGGAATAACGAGGACTTTTCGTTCTGGTCGCCGGACGACCGGGACTTGGCATTTGATGACCTGGCTGATACCACCTCCTACTCTTCCAAGACCTCGCTGAGGAGAAGAAGCAGTATTTCTCCCTCACTTAAAAGCATTCGTGCTATTCAGGAAAACTGTGGTACTCATCAGGTAATGAAGACCAAATGGGCGCATCACAAGAAGAAACTCTTGCCAACACTTTTCAAAAAGAGCTTTCTTACGGGTGTACACGAAGAGTACTGGGAATCTGAGGATGGCGAATCTGTTACTGGACCTGATGACTCATCTTTGATTTCTATGTCCAGCGACAACCTTCGCTACAAACACCTCAAGCAGTGTTACCCTTCGCCTGACGGTGTGCGTGCTGCTAGTGCTGTGGTGAGGCCGTTCCTAGTGGCTACCATTGGGTCTGTTGTGGGGACCGAGCTCGAGTTGAGAAACTCCAGAATCACAGTTTCTGTGAGATTAAGCACGTCACAAATGGAGAAGGCCAAAATTATACCCACGATTTTATTTGTGCCCAAGTGGCACTACCCGTATCTAAACTATAAGGACATTTACTTGAACTACGGAACTATCAAGTACAACCAGCAGAAAGAGTACTTGGAATGGTACCATCATGAGGACACCGACTCGACCGAGGTGCCGACGGAACACACCATTGTCATCAAAAACCACAGTGGGAACATTGAGGAAATCAACCCTACACCAGATGGGCCTACTGACCTGGACTGTAAGATTTTGTGAGTTCATCAACAAAACACTACACATGGACAAAGAAAATGTATAGTTTTTTATCTATTAAAATTCCAAGTCATCTTGCTTTCTCTTTCCAGAGTCCTTGAGCTCCTCCTTTAGCAAATTCTTAACATAACTGGAAAAGTAGTCCACGTACGGCTTGAGGCTGGACTTCTCATAGTCTGGAGTACTTCCCGTCCTTGTAACCACTGGAACCTCGGAATCCGAATCTTCCACAGGCTGACTAGAATCTCGGTTAACGCGTTTAGCCTCCCACGTCTCGATTTCGTCGTGTAGAGTTTGGAGGTTTGGAGCGTTCATGGGATTGAACCCATATGCATCGTCATCCATGTCGTCGGACAAGTTTTTCGCTGGGTCAAAGGGGACGCAGACATTGCCGGTACCTGGGTGTATGCAGAAGGGCGATTTAAGCAAGTGGATGACTTGCTTAGACACCTCGATATCCAACCGTGGGTACATGTAATATAGGATGACGTCTCTCTTGGCTTCATTCAACTGGGATACTTGTATCTGGTTCTTGAGTACTTTCTGTGCCACCGTATTGATATCCTCCCACTTCTGCCTTGATGAAGAGGGACCAGCCTGGCCCTGCCACTTGGTCTTCAACGCAGTTCGGAGTGTTTGCTCGGGAATAAACGAGAGCAAGTCATTGACAAGGGCCCAGTTGGTATCCGAACCTGGGTAGGTGGACCATGGGTCCTGATCTTCAAGAATAACCTCCGAAAACCTCTTTTTCAAGATCTCGATCGACCTCTCCACATGAGGGTGAAACGGCCTCTTGATATTTACAGACGTCTTTCCGTTTCGCAGTGACTTGTTACCTAATACATTGAGGTACTCCACCACTGCTTTTCTCCCAGCCTCATCAAGAACACGTGCACGTGCATCGCTTACCCAGCAATGCGCACCTCTTCTTCCTGAAAATACCCAGATAAAGTATTCAAAACCAAAGTCCTCCCGAAGAGCCACTGACATCACTTCCGCAGCCACCTGGATGAACTTCCAGCACTTGGTGCATATATCTGTTTTCGAACAGCACGTTCTGATCTCGTCGTAATCAGTCAAATCGATATCAAACACGAGCTCCTTCAGAAGCGGTTTCATGGCGTTCTGGGGGATGTTTTTTTTCTCTTTTGGGTTGACTGAATACACAGCACCGATTTCAAAACGCGTAGGGTTGGAATTTATCACCGATGCCTTAAGATCTTCACTGCTATTGAAGGAATTGTACCGCTGGTACGCTCCCAGTCGAAATTCATAAGCAAACTCCCGCATGGTGAAGTCTTTGGTTGGCTTTGGCGAATGGCTTAGCCACGTGAAGATATGCTTGAAGGGGAGTAGTCTCTGGTAGTAAAAGAGCATGTCCGAGGAAGAGGGTTTGTAGGACTTATCATGGCCGCCCGTAGGCTTGGGCTCCTCTGCCTCTGACACGTAAATGTCTGATGATACACTGGCCATGGTTGAACGCTTCGCGTGTATCAGAGAGTTGATACGCGTTTCCACCCAAACGCGAAGCGTAAATTCGAGTCTCATGTGATGGATCACGTGACCAAATGACAGAACTGCTTGCCCAAGTAAAGGTGCAGAGCAAGAGGTAATAGAGTCAGCGAAACAATAGTTTAGGTGCTTATGGAAGCAGAAAAGTAAAGGTCTTATGTATGGTTATTCTATATGTTCTCTCTTACATCTACTGGTGGACAAACACCAAGGAAACACCCTCATCTCCGGCCGTGACGATCTTGTTTCCACCGTCAAACGTAGCAAAGTCCAAGACTCCCATGTTGTGGCCCACTCCAGCAAACAACTCCTCACCTGTACGTGCATCCCACTTGTAGACCTTTCCGTTCATACTGGACCCCACCAAAATAGGCGTTTGGTCCACGAACTCAAGCTTGGTGATGGCATCGTCCACCTTCATGGTACGACGGATCTTCCATTGTGCAGAGTCAAACAAGAGAATATCTCCTGACACGAGACCTGCAGCCAACACGTTGACTGCTGGGTTCTCACACCACGACAAGGCCTCTATAGAGAGCTCAGAGATGTCCTCCACGTTTTCAATTGTCTTGACATGGTGCACGAGTCTTCCAGTATCCAAGTTAACAATTGCCAATTGGCCATCACGGGCACCCACGGCGAACACGTTCTTGTGTGCTTTCAACGATACCCATGGGCTCTCCACACCCTTGAAATCATCGTGCGGCAGCAACTTGTAGTTGGGCGTACCTGCAAAGACATTCCAGTTGACAATGGTTCCATCTTCGGAGATGGTGATTAACGTCAATTGCTCCTCCTTGTCGGTATCAACAAAAAGACCTGCGTTGCACTCCAAGGTGTGGTTGAATCCGGACATGATCTGCTCAAGCGACTTGGATTCCTCGTCGATCTGGTAAACCCAGACAGAGCCATCAGGGGCACCGAAGGCAAAGTAGGGCAACTTTGGGTGCACGGTAATCCATAAAACCTCCTCGACTTCCTCCAAGTCGCCGAACTTGGTCCACTTCTGGCCTCCTTTAGAAGCCTTATGCACCTGGATGAATCCGTTCATATCGGCAGTTATGACAAACTTGCCATCACCAGTGAAGCCTCCAGCAATCACACTCTCTTTGTGACCTTGCAACTCGCTGACAAACCGGGGTGGCTGGGTATGCGTTGTCCACATGAACGCCGTATTGTCGCCTCCACCCGTGACAACCATGGGGAGCGAAGGGTGCTTGAAGATTGTAAACACACTGTCTTTGTGCTGGTCGAAATACGTCCAGGAGTTGTTGGCCAAGTCGATTTCAAGGGTCTCATGGTCATCCACGTCCATGTCGTTTTCATCATCCTCGGGCGCAGGGCCAGAATCCTCACCGACCTCCTCGGCAATCTCGTTGATATCAACAAACTCGCCTTCTTCTTCGTAGTCGAAATTTTGCTCCTGGCTGGCGTCAGACATGTTGGTGTGGGTGATGCTTGGGAATAGTGAGTGCTTAATAATCGTGAGCTTAGGCATCGCGCAGTATACAGGTAAAGGCAAATGACCATCTAATCTATACTAGGTCTACATACCATAATACTAACTAACTAGAGTTGTGTTATGATGGAGGAGACAAAAATTATAATATAGGAGTATTTTGGTATCTTGGAACTAGTGTTATATTAAAGCTAGTGATATCTTGGACTATAGAGACTATAGACTGATACATTACATCACTAGTTTCCCAGATCTATACACTGCACTATTAAAGTATCTCCATGCCTCTCATTTATTAAATGTTCTATAATGCTTCTGGTTACAACGAAAAGCCCGTAATCATCTCAAGCTGGGACTGCAAGTCCTGTTCGGCCTGCTTGCTCTCCAGCCTTGTCTTCTTGTCCTTCTCCAAGCCATCGCGAAGGCTCTCTGGATCCAACGTGTGGATCTCCTTCTGGGGATTTTGGGAGAGTTCCTTTTGAATCGTGGATATACTGGTCAAGTCCAGGTTCAACTTCTCGATCTGGACCTTGGTGGCCTTGGACTTTTGTTTCTGTTTCTTCGCAGAGGCCTTAGTGACCTTGGAATCGGCCGCTCGGCTTCCAGACTTGGCACTGTGTGTCCTTGTTTTCGTATTTTTCGTAACGGGCATATTCTGGTCGATGTAGTATATATATGTGCTTTTGTAAAGCTCTGATGTAATTGTATGGTTGTCTGGATGGACTGCCGTGGTGGGACTATTGTCTTGATGTGACTGTATACGGCAGTTAGAATGATTGCGAAAACGAAATTTTCTCGATGAGCATAGCTTATCTAACAACCCGTCCACCACACAATGCCTTCCAACCATGACCGTGATAAGCCCTGGGACACCCCAGACATTGACAAATGGAAGATGGACGAGTTTCTCCCCGAAGACAACACGTCCGGATTGCCATTTAGTGAGGAGTCGTCGTTCATGACGCTTTTCCCAAAGTACAGAGAAAACTACTTGAGGTCCATCTGGCCTGAAGTCACTCAGGCCTTGGACAAGCACCACATCGCGTGCCAGCTCGACTTGGTGGAGGGTTCTATGACCGTCAAGACCACCAGAAAGACCTATGACCCATACATGATCTTAAAGGCGCGGGACCTCGTTAAGCTATTGGCCCGGTCGGTGCCTTTCCCTCAAGCTTGCAAGGTTTTGCAGGACGACATTGCATGTGACGTTATTAAGATCGGCAGCGGGATCTCCAACAAGGATCGGTTCGTCAAGCGGAGACAGAGATTGGTGGGACCCAATGGTAACACCTTGAAAGCATTGGAATTGTTGACCAAGTGCTACATCTTGGTGCAGGGTAACACAGTGAGCGCAATGGGCCCATACAAAGGACTCAAGGAGGTCAGAAGAGTGGTGGAGGACTGCATGAAGAATGTGCACCCCATCTACCACATCAAGGAGTTGATGATCAAGCAGGAGTTGGCCAAGAACCCGGAACTTGCTCACGAGGACTGGTCGCGGTTTTTGCCCAACTTCAAGAAGAAGAACATTGCACGTAAGAAGGCTGTGGACTCCAAGAAGCCCAAGAAGGTGTACACGCCGTTCCCTCCTGCACAGCCACTCAGTAAGGTGGATATGCAAATCGAGAGTGGTGAATACTTCTTGGGTCAGAGAGAGAAGAAGCAGAAAGAGTTGCAGGAGAAGAGAGTCAAGCAGGAGGAGCGCGTAGAGGAGAAGAAGAAGGAGAGACTGAAGGCATTTGAGGCTCCCGAGGAGGAGACATATACAAACAAGTTAGTTGAGCCAACGGAAAAGGAGAAGAAAGAGAAGAAGGAAAAGAAAGAGAAGAAGGAAAAGAAAGAGAAAAAAGAAAAGAAGGAAAAAAGGTCAAGTGAAGACGACGGGGAGGCCAAGAAGAAGAGAAAGACCAAATAGCATCGCATATAAAACCACATAATTGTACGACTACAAATCAGACCACCGAGGAATATGGACCGCCGCGTAGGAATGTAGAGCACTGACTCTGTTGACAGTGAGATCGGATACAGTAGGTGATGCGATGTGGCTGTCCATGTGCACTCCCTACATACACAACAAGCACTAGTGTCCACATATTTGCACAAAGACAAGCTTATGCAGACTGAAAAGCGGATAGTTAAACTTTTAATTCTATTCTGTGTGTGAAAACGGCTCTTCTTACAAAAAGTAGTCGTACGTTTCCAACATTGTATGAACTGTGGATGCACCCAGAGCGGTGGTGTATGCAGTACAGAGTAAATAAAGATGCGCTTCTGGGCCCTGCAATTATAAACAGTACACTAATCCACCCCACGCTCACCCACGGCCAATTTCGGATATTCCAGAGCCACATCTCTGTGATCCTAAAGCTACCTCTCTGCCTATCATGTCCAGGCTAGATTCGTTGCTCGCAATGGTGGATACCATAAACACAAAGGCGGACACGCTTGTCAACTCGTTCTCCGAGTCCAATAATTTGATATCCTTAATTGTGGACATCAACAGCTCTATCGCTGGATCGGAGACTGAAATCGACCACATATCGAACCTTATACAGAAGAACTCCTCGTATCTTAGCGAGTTTCAGACGCTCTATGAGAAGTCCTTCTTCTTAGAATCCAACCTAGACCTACAGGGCTCGTTCACCAACGAGTCCAGCTACTCCAGCATCTACAACCAATATTATCACTTGTGGAATCTGTTTGAGATCGAAAACCGCCAGCTTCCCCCCGATCCTCCTGAGCCGGAGGCGGTGCAGCCACAAGCTCCGTTGAAAAACATGCTCTCCATATCTAACCTCAACTTGAAGCCTCTAAAGTGCAAGAGCACCAAGGTGTCCAAACAGAAATCCCGCTACAGGCTTTCGGAAGCATACACGTTGAACCCAGTGCTGAATCAACACAGGGATGTGCTGGAGGGCTCCACCTACACTAATGCAAGCAACATCATGGAGTGTGATACTTCCAAAAACACTGAACTGGCCTCAATTTCTTCCTATTCAGATGGAGAACTTGAAGACTGGGACAGGGAACTCAACAGCTTCTCTAAATCAGGGATGCAAAACAATATAGACATACAGCTGCTGCATGATGATGTATTCCAGGCTCCATTCTACGATATATCCCAACTGCCATTATCTCTCAAAACCAAACGCTTGTCTGCAGACGTATGTGACCTAGACGATCCGGATCCAGAGTCAGTGACTGTTGTTCCAGATGACGAATTTGCTAACTTGGAGAACTTCCATCAGTTTCTCCGCAAGAGCCGCATTGACCTCCGAGAAGCGTTCCCCGAGCCCAAAGCTAAACCCAGTGCAGCCGCTCCTACAAAAGAAGCTCCTCTCTCCTATCGTGTGCCACCAGCATTTAACAATCCAGCACGTATGATTCCTTCACATACCAAGCAGTTGTCTAGCCAGCCCACTGTGGAGCAGGTATACTCTCTGTCATTTGACCGAAACCTCAAATTCAGTGAGCATTCTAAAAAGCTACTAGGCCCCGAATCCATGCCTAAGGAAACATCATCCAAGATCACGACGCCAGTCAAGAAACAAAACTACGGCTTGTTCCAGCTACTCAATTCTCCATTAGGGTCACCCAGGCTTAAATCCAATAAGCCTATCCGTCAACTAGATCCGGCAAAATCTTCTCCAAAAGTTCCAAATCTGTCTCGAGACCCAACTGCTCGAAGGTTCAGTAACGACTTCATGGGCATCTCATTGGCTTCTACCTTTCTTAGCTTGGTGGGTACCAATACCACTCCAGCTTCCAAGGGAACTGTGCCAGAGGTCCCAAAACCATCGAAGGGAAAATCTCCGCCTGCCAAGATCAAGAAGTTGAAACGGAACCAAAACGACCCCATTGCAGCTAGTAACGAAATACGATCCAAGCGGCTTCCGCCTACGGAGCGAGGGAACAAGATCAGCTCGTCCAACTCTAAAGACACAGGCCACAAGGTTGACTCCGACTTGCACAAACAATTCTTTGTTCGAAGAACTACCCTGCTTTTGAAGGATGCTTTGAACGAGTCAATACTCTCCTGAGTATGATTTTTATCAGCGTCCTAGAAGTTGAAACTAGATCTGGTTGAAAAACTCAGACTCAATCTCAGGCAACGATATTTAGACGCCCTGGTTCAGATGAATTGAACTCAGGTGCTGATATAAAATAAGGTACTATTACCCCCACTACACACATTCCAAAAACTGGTCGAATACTCAGGGAATTATATTTATTACTACTCTATCACAGTTAAGAGAAACTGCGGTCCGATACAGATCCTCCAATGCCACTATGACTTTTCGCCAAATCCAATTGTCTTTCGATCTTCTCGAGTTTTGAACTCTTGAAGGTGCTAGGAAGCACTCCCTTGGTGTTCTTCTTGGACATATAAGTAATCGACGCTTTCGATCCGGTTGCTGTCTTGTACTGCTTATTGACAGTGACTCCACTAAATGAATTTGTAGACACCTGCACGCCCTTCTTTTCGTGGAAAGCTTTGAATGAACTGACCACCGATGGCTTTTTGAAGATCTTGCTGAACCCACTTTCGTCTTCGTCCTCATCTGTAGCCACGTCCTCCACGGGCCGTTTTCTGGTTTCTTCAAGGGAAATGTTGGAGCTGGACCTCGAGTAGAGGCTGTTCAAGCATCTATTTTTGAGCACTGACAAATCCTCCACTGCATGCTGTCTGTCAGCTTCTTCTTGAACATGAGCATACTCGTCATCGTTCTTCGAGAGGAAAGACAATTGTCTCTGGACAAAAGACTCCTCGATAACAATCTTTTTCTTGGTGCTCTTCTCCTCTACAACCTCAGAGTCTTGGCTTGTCTGTTGGCTCTTTTCCTGGCTTTCGTCGTAGTCATGGTTGACCTCGCTTTCAGACTCTTCATTAAGGATGAATGGATCCATTTCATCATCGATAGTCTCGAAAAATGCAGTGTACTTTTCGTTTTTGGAGTTCTTCATGAGTTTCTGGCTCGCCATCAACTTCTTCTTCTGCTCTTCGAGCTTCTGTCTGCGGTACGCCATAAGAATCTCATCTTCTTCGTCACTCAACTCAATGTCGAATCGGTTGGCCCGTGCCCGCTTTGTAAGCTTGTGATTCTGGATATCATCGATCAACTTCTCCAACTCGTTCCTGTCCTTGATTTGGTACTGCTCCATAAATTTGCGCCGGACTTCCTCGTCGTTGAGATCGAGGTTGAGCGTGTTATCGATCATTCTCTCGTCCTCAGAGTCTGCCTGGTCAGACACTTCCATGTCTGCCCCTCCCACGCCTTTCCACTCATCTTCCGACTCTTCAGCCTCACCGTCAACAATACCCTTGAGACCTCTTCTCTCCATCTCCTTTCTCCTCTTTCGGGACTGCACTTCTTTTCTGCGGATTTTGGCCTCGTATAGAGCGAGTTTGCGCTTCATTTCCTCTTCGTCTTCCTCGTTTTCAGACTCGTTTATATCCTCCAAGATAGGCACTTGCGTGTTCTTTTTCAAGAAGTCGGTACTCTGTTTTCCAGCAACAGAATCTTGCGAGTCGATCTGCGTAAGCATTTCCGAGTCGACTTGCGTCGATTGATCAGGAAAGTTGTCGACTTGAGTGGCAATTGTAGCTTCGCTTGTCTGCGTAGGTGCAATTTCCTGGAAAGAATCTATGGCTCCGAAAGATTCATTGGGGGCATCACTTGAAGTCATCAGAGTTTCGCCAGCAGGAGTGCGTGGGGCCAAATTCTGGAAAAGACGAGGCAGACTATCCTTAATAGATGCCACATTATGGTTGACTTCCGGATCAATGGGGGATTCTGGAAGTGGAAGATCGCTGTGAATATGCATGATAGGTTCCTCTTCATCATGGTTCAGCAATGATGTTTTGACTGGACCTCCGAACATGTAGCTATCGTCATTTCGACCGTACAGATGGTCGTCATGTTCAGGAGAGTCGTTGTGTTCAACAGGTTCGTCGTGGTTAGCATCACTCTCCTCTTCATCACTTTCAACCACACGTCTTGCTCGGTTCCGTCTCTCGTTGGCGGATTGTGGTTTCAGATCATCGTCCAAATCCAGGCCTGATTCTTGGGAGTCCACATCAGAGTCGGCTTCACTGTCTGGCACATCGCTTTCGCTTAGCTCGATTGCGCTGCCTTCTTGATAATCAGCATCTTCGTTTTCTTGCAACGCCAACTTGGCCTTCTCTTGGGACTTTTCCTTCTTGCGGATGCGCCTGGCTCGCTCCATTTCCCGCTCGAGCAAGTTACCCATTTCTTCTTCCTCCTTTTCGATTTCCTCAATCAACTCCAAATCGGGATTAGCACTTCTCATATCTGTGAGTTGTTTAGCGTTGGCACGGCGAAGTTGGGTGAAGAGTGCGTCGTAGCTTTTCAGGCTGGCGTTTTCCTTTGAGGATGGTGCCGCACGTTGGCCATTTGCAAGATGTCGTTTCGAGAACTTCTGCTTCAAAAGAAAGGCTTTTTCTTTGGACAACTTGGGGATCTCATCCTCGGAATGCTGGTTTTCTGCACTCTCGTGTTCTGAGTCATCCAAATCTATGACAGGAGATGCTTTTGTAGGCGAAGACACCAAGCTGTTTTTTAACTTCCTGGCGTACTCATCAATTGGCGATCTTTTGGGCTTGGCAGTCTTGATGGTCTCTGGAACCTTGGAGATGATATCGATGACGTTTTCAGATTCGAAATCTGATCCAGAGTCCAGTTCATCAATGGGCTTTTTAGTGTTTTCCTTCAAGGGAGAAGTGGATGGACTCTGGTTCATTTGAGCCTCAACCCCGAAACCCAAGTCGCTTTCCTGGTCACTATCAAAGGCATCGAGAAGATCCTTCACGGGATCTCTTTCAGATTCAGTGAATGCAGGCTTGATGCTCTTGAGCCTTTTCTGCTCGCTCAACTCGCGGTCGATCTTGTCTAGCTCGGCTTTGGTGGTTATGTTCTTCTGTACGGAAGAGTCTAGCGTAGTCTCTGCCTCTTCGTTCAAATCATTTTCTTCGTCTGTGAGAGAAACATGGGAGATCTCATTTTCGAGCTCGAGCGTCTGCTGAGTTTTACCCAGCTCAAGGGTTGTATCCTCAAGAGCAGAAGCTATTTCAGTATTGCGGTTTGGTATGACCTGAGTATCTGCGAATTGAGGAGCCGGGCGGACAACTTGTGTGGACAGAAGAAAATCAGACTCGTCAAGCTCTAACTGAGGGAGTTTCACCGCTTTCAACGGTTGTGTTTTGGTGACTTGAGTGGATGTGTTTTTGGTTGGCTGGTCCCGGGGTTCAGCGAAAAGAATAGAATGCTTAAAGTCGGGAATCACCTGGGTCTGGTCCTGCTCATTCGTCTGCGCAGCAAGCCGGTTTTTAACACGGTCCAATATAGACAACAGATCGGCCATAGTGAAAGAAAAGGTGATGGATGTGTAGTATTGTTGGTGTAGATAGTTGTATTTGACAGGAGTCGCGAAGCGCGTAGCGCGAGGCGCGTGGCATCGCACTCCTCCATACCACCTTATACTCCCATAGTAGATACCCCACTCACGAATAATATTTATTGGGGTAGCAGACAATGCTCTTGAAAGCATCTATATTTTTGAATACATAAGATCAGAATACGGCTCGGTATTCTGTTTCTTTCTCTTACAGCCATTGTGCTAGTGAGGACTCTTGATAGAACTAGCCAGTTGCAGCCGCTTAAGGTCTGTCTGCAGGACACTCAAAAATGGCTGGGGAAATTCTAAAAGAATCTTGGCATTCTCACATTTCTTGGAGTCAAAAGTGCCCGACTCATCTACTTTCGTGCAGTGTAGTCATGTAGTGCAATATGAGACGCTTAGGCACCCGTACATCTCCTGAAATTGCCCATCGCCCGGTCAAACTGGCGAAATTGGGCATCCTGCATGTGGAGACACCGTGGTCGCATTTTTGACTCCAGCGGCATGTGATTGGGGCGCGAGCGATCTCGCATCCTCGTATACACACAGCAGCTACGTACGCCCCAAGGTGCCTCCTTGCCCAAATAGGAAGCATACAGTCGAGGTCCCAGACTCCAATAATGTGCAGTCTTTAGACCTCGCCACGAGAAACAACAATGGGCGCGGAACAAGGAAGGAACATCAGACGAAGTCACGTGCCGTGACGCATCTGAAGCGACGGCGCTGTATGCACGCCACCAGATGTTTTTTTCTACCAACCATATATAAGGTCTCCAAGTGCCACAGTTACAGCGCCCTTTAGTTTTTTTTGCCTATTCTCGCACAGTCCACAACATGCCAGAAACTTTCCTTTTTACTTCCGAATCCGTTGGTGAGGGTCACCCAGACAAGATCTGTGACCAGGTCAGTGACGCCATTTTGGATGCCTGTTTGGCTGTAGACCCTTTGTCCAAAGTGGCCTGTGAAACTGCCGCCAAGACAGGATTGATCATGGTTTTCGGTGAAATTACCACCAAGGCCCAATTAGACTACCAAAAAATTATTAGAGACACCATCAAGCATATTGGTTACGATCACTCCGAGAAGGGTTTCGACTACAAGACCTGTAACGTTCTTGTGGCCATTGAGCAGCAGTCTCCTGACATTGCGCAGGGTTTGCACTACGAAAAAGCCTTGGAGGAATTGGGTGCCGGTGACCAAGGTATTATGTTTGGTTACGCTACCGACGAGACCGAGGAGAAATTGCCATTGACCATCTTATTGTCCCACAAGTTGAACAAGGCATTGGCCGACGCCAGAAGATCCGGCGAGTTGGAGTGGTTGAGACCAGACACAAAGACCCAAGTTACTGTTGAGTACGAGAAGGATAACGGTGCTGTTAAGCCCTTGAGAGTCGACACAGTGGTCATCTCCACACAACACGCTGACGAGATCTCTACTGAGGAATTGAGAAAGGAAATCTTAGAGAAGGTTATCAAGAGAACCATCCCAGCAAACTTATTGGACGACAAGACCGTCTACCACATCCAGCCATCCGGAAGATTCGTCATTGGAGGTCCTCAGGGAGACGCTGGTTTGACCGGTAGAAAGATTATCGTCGACACCTACGGAGGATGGGGTGCCCACGGTGGAGGAGCCTTCTCTGGTAAGGATTTCTCCAAGGTGGACAGATCCGCCGCCTACGCCGCCAGATGGGTGGCCAAGTCTCTTGTCAGCGCCGGATTGGCCAGAAGAGCCTTGGTGCAATTCTCTTATGCCATCGGTGTGGCTGAGCCATTGTCCATCCACGTTGACACCTACGGTACATCCAAGTACACGTCAGAGCAATTGGTTGAGATCATCACCAAGAACTTCGACTTGAGACCTGGTGTCATTGTGAAGGAGTTGGACTTGGCCAGACCAATCTACTTCAAGACCGCCTCGTACGGTCACTTCACCAACCAGGAGAACACCTGGGAAAAGGCTAAGGAGTTGAAGTTTTAAAGAGCAGGCGCTAATGGAAGTACCAAATAATGTGACAACTCTCACGCTAGCACGCGGACGCTCAACTCGTCAGCACCAACATTTACTTCTGCAGCATTCATTTTTACGCTTTTTATTTACATCTGCTTTCCTAAAGGGATAGAGTTTGCATTAATTGGGGTCCTCAACGGACATTAACTTTATAGAAGGGATAATATATGTTCTCGTTTTATCAAGTCTATCAATCATTATGGGGCTTGTGTGCAGTGCGCGCGACGGGCCTTCTTGTAAGCAATCCACATTCACCGTTTATCGCGGTGGATTTACGAGCTGTCCCGTGAGATACACATGCGTGTATCTGCTTCACAGTATGGCTTGGGTAACAACGCCGTACGCTCGCGCTATGCAAACCATCGCCATTATTTACCACCTCTTGGCACAACCGTCACGCAACCGGACAACAAAACATTCCCGGCCCACTTTAAGTATTCTAAGGGCGGGCCTCAGGGCGGTTAATGCAGGACCAGGGAGTCAGGTCCCCAGAATGCAGCATGCGTCGTGAGATGCCCAATCACCACTGGTAGGCGCAGTTTGCTCGACGAAGAACTATTGTACGCACCCAGATCGTGTTACATTTATGCATAGAAAAGATGTGCATGCAAAATCTGGCGCGCATATGGTTTTATTTTTCAGGTGGCCGAGACTTCCTTGCCCTGCCATGGCTTCGAGTCAAGTGTATCTGACTGCGCACAGAAAAAGGAAGTCGACGCCGAAAAATTCGAAGTTCCACATCCGCGTGGGACAGAAAGACCCTTGCCCGGCGGGTTAAACGGGAAGAGGAGAAAATAGGGCGTACGATGCAGAGAATTTCTATAAATAATTCTGCCAAGGGGGTGACCACATCTAACCCTAAATATGTTTCAGTACGCTATGAGCTTAATAAAGACAGTTCTATCGATGAAAACTTGGCTAGCGGCGGCAGCATGTGTGTCATCTGCACTTTCGCGCCATGCGTCGTAGCCGTCTAAGTTGCATTGCAAAAAGATACAAGTGAGGGGTGTCTAAATGTGTGTATAAAATTAATGAATATAAAATGATGAATTGAAGTTTAGGCTCAAGGCCCAGGTCAAGTAGGCGGCCGAGTGCATGTAATGCATCCATGGTCCATGAACTCACTTCACTCTAAGTGCACTGTCGGGGGGGGGGGGGATTCATGTTTAGTTCTGAAGCACTGACACCGACTGCGAAGAGTTTCTGAGTGCTGGAGGTGGCAACAGTTCGCTGGAGAACTTGATGTTGGGGACCATAGGCAACGACGAGGCGGGGTGAGTCACCTGTCTTGGCACACGATGCATGAAGTCCTCCCGGCTGGGTAAGTGCTCGTTATGAGCAATGGGAGGAAAGTCCGTCACCTGCGGGCCTGAGATGTGCTTCTTGACGTCAGCAGTGTGACCCTTCACACAAACCCTTCTCCCGTTCTTGCCCTTGAACACTTTGTTGTTCAAAACCTCTTCTGCGGCCAACGCTGCACCTTTACGCTTGACCAATTTGGCATGGAAAAGACCACATGCGTTACAGAGCGTGCGGAGTCCGTTGGGTCCGCGTCTCCACTCTGGGGTTTCTGTGGTACCACAGCGGTGACACTCGTTCATGGGTCTATTGATCACCTCTGGTGCATTGTAAACTGCCACTTGCTCTGGCGCAATAGGCACATACCTGGAAGCGGTTGGGGGCTCGGTGGGAGGTGGGTAAAACATGGGCCTGTAGTAGGATTGTGGGAATGTGAGAGGAGACACCAGTACGGGGTGTGAGTAGTACTGGTAGGAAGGCACATGGGCAGGTTGTAGTTGTACCGGGGTACGTTGGATGTGTTCACTCAGGTAACCAGAGGGTCCCAGGATGGTTGGCTGAGGGTGTATGCTAGACTCTCTAGAGGAGGTGGACGAGAGGGAGGAGAGGGAAGAGTTCATGTGTTGATGGAGTAGGGGCAGAGTGTCTGAGTGATTTTGCGGTATGGATCTGGAAGTTAGCTCTGCAATGGAAGGAAGCTTGACCTTAGCGGCCTCTTGAATAGTAGACATGTTGGATCGACGATAAGAAGTTACCCGAGAACAATACGAGGGGGTGGACCTGGAGGCACTTATATACTGGCAGTCGATGGAAAACGCTTGCATGCTTCGGTTTCACGTACATTCTAAACCCGCCCTACAAGACTCTGCAGAATGCACCGATAGATGTCATAACTATGCATACAGTTGCAGACACCTTACACGAGACGCATATCCGAATGAGATCGGGCGTTTATGCGCAGAACTCCTGCCAACCTGCATTGACCTCGAGAAAACCTACCTTGCCCTGCCCTCCGGAGATAAGACTTGGTACTATCGGCAAACAACTTACGGGAGAAGCCAGGCACTGGTGGGCCTTGAGAAGAGCTTTCAAATATTACGGAATAAAATGTACTATAAGGTTGACTGGAGGCGCATTTCAAGAATGACCCATGGCAAGGGTATACAAAATCACATTGGTTTGAAGCCATGGCCGCTTAGATTACCATATACAGAGAGGTTGCGTTAAGATATATTTATAGAGGCGAAATTAGTACAGAGAACACTGCATGTCCATAGATTGCATAAGCATATTATCTTATTTCCGGCGTCGCAGTCTCGCACTCTACCATATCCGCACCTCACTCCCCCACCTGCAAAGTAATTGCCGCCTGCTCGCAACTACGCTCAGCCACTGCCTTCACCGCACCGCCGGGCAACAGAGAAAGTTGCAAGTTCTAAAAAAGACACCACCGTAGACCATGACGACCATAGTACGGCGTTGAGAAAACTCAGGCCACTAAAAACGTGCCACATTCCTCTCGTCAGGCCCCCGGGCTAAAACACATGGACGTTTTGAGCACGATGTAATATAATCTATACCTGCATGTCCGATTATACAGTTCAGGTACACGGCCCGAGTCCTTCCGAGACCCGCCTTCCCGGTCTTCATGTCGGCAAAAGCTTGGTCGAGGCCTCGAGAGACGCGACCCGATTTGCCTGATTCTGACCTCTTCCACTCTAGCCCGAGATTGGGATTCGTCTCAAAGTTGCTCTCAAAGAGTTATAAGGTTATTTTCTCGAGGACGTTTCTGTATCAAGGCGTCTATAGGCGTCTGTGGGCGCCCCCTGACTGTTACGATCTTCCTTTGTCTACAACAGGGCTGCGTACTTTACATTTTATGCCAGATAGGTAGAATGTAGATGCAATTCCTAAATCGCAGTTTAGCCGACCTCGCTTAAGCAAACTTTATTTTCCTCCCCCGTACATGTACCATGATTGAGGTAACTTTCTTACATACGTTAGTCTATGTGTCTCGTCACACCAAGCAGGTGCCTGTGGGTATTCATGTCACGAAGATTCGGAAACATTGCCGTATGCTTCCAGGCAGATATGTCTCGAATGCAAATCCAAGTGGTTAGACAACAACCAAGGCCCTCTCCACGTGAGTTTCAGCTCGCGAGTATCTCCGGCCCAACGTTGTATTTGGCGCTTGGCGGCTTGCGCCCACATCTAGGAATGAAACCATTCGTGGATCTCTTGCTACATTACCTTTTTTGCTTTCGGTAGATATTCTCGGCATAGGGCTATGATTAGCATTCGCGACCTACATGCATAGTCTGCTGACATAACCACAGCGATCATGCACTGTTGCCTAAATAGCTCTGGGACATGACGAGATGAGATATCTAGGCCTAGGGTCGGCTACCCTACTCTTGCGATTCGAGAAGACGTGCCCCATACAGGGAAACTTGGCCGCTTGAGACATTATCACATGCCGTCGCCATGACTTTCCACATAGGTCCAGCTCAGGAATTGCTCCCGTATCAAGACCGCTGGTACTAAACGGATCACCCACCCCCGCGCCTCTACAGCTCTCGAAGCCACGGGAACCCTGTCACGGCAGCTTTTGCTGTATTGCCACCTATTCGGAACTCTTCCCTTTCTGGGAAACTACGTAACGAATTCATGCACAACCTGCATTCATACTAGCCCCCGACACATGTGCGACCGAATCGGGTATCAAGTGCGAGCTCTTCTTTCTCTACGTCTATTTTCGGCCCGCGTCATTACGAGTTTTTGATCTTTCACCTATGAAAGTGAAGTCACCAAAATCTTGGCACTATGCACTGCTACCGTTCGCTTAGCGAGCCACAGTGATTTCCTAGGGCGGCCAAGCCCCGGGCTTATGTCCGCGTCAAAAGACCCTTTGACCCTGGCCGACCGAATTTCTTGGAAACCTAAACACAAGTTTCAGATCCACGATCCAGGCACCAGGTATCAAGAGAGCCGTTCTGCTTATATATAATTGCTTCTAGACAATTCGATGTTGGAGTTTGAGATATCTAGCGCGATGCCTCGATGCATAGTTTAACCCTACCACTTAGATTAATGCGATACGATAGGGTAGCCGAATTGATAGTCACATTGTTTAAAGCTGAGGGGAGCCGAAGATCTTCCATGTGAAATTGATAACGAAGAGAATCTCGGGAAAGCCGTGCTCTTGACATTCCAGCAACCCCGGAATTAATGAGTTAATGCCCGGCCAGCCAGCCTAAAAATGATCTTTCGGCGGGCCATTGCGCACAGTCATGCGCCTTCAGCGGCTGCATATGCATGCTGCATGGGTGATGTATAGAAAGTAATGGCTGCATCGGGCTTATATGCTAACCCAACTAATCGAATCTTGCGCAAATACTCTTTAAAATAGCCGGCCATAGAAGCATTTCTGTCTGAAACAGGTGTGCTATTAATACTTTGTAGATGTATGAAGTCTAGCAACTTGTCGTGAAGAAGTAAAAACATGCTCATTGCGTGGAAGGTGTGGCATCTGGAATGTCTTTACCAAAGACATGCATTTGAACTCGGTGATCATACCGTTTTCGGCTTCTACATGTACATCCGTCCATCATCTTTTATCTCTCCAGACATCCGTGCCTCAAGCGGAAAAATTTCTTGGATGATATGTGCTTTTGCACCCGTACCTCCCTCCAAAAAATGCGCTCGATAAATACATGCATACAGTGTTTTTCAAAACTATTCAAACCCGCACGATAAAATGATTCAAACCACATTACCAAATTAAACAAACCAATATTTCAATAGGTTACTGTTTTTAATATTTAATTAGGGCTTCACATAAACAGCTTATTTCAAGTCCTTGAACCTTAGGATTTTTTTAGTCATAAGTACAAAACTTTTTGACTTATCAGTTTGTTTAATTTTGCTAGTGTGGTTTGAACATATTGCTGCGCTGGTTTGAATAGTTTTGAAAAACACTGTATCTCTCAAATGCGCCTGATACAGTGTTTTCCAAAACTGTTCAAACTACCGCGGCAAAACGATTCAAATCACACTAGCACAATTAAACAAATCAAGGATTTAAAAGTTTCGTACCCCTTCCAGTTCAGTTTCGTCCGTTCTGGCCCTTGACTGGTAAGGGAAACCCCAGATGTAGTAGATACAATGTTTTTCAAAACAATTCAAACCTGCACGAGAAAAAGATTCAAACCACACTAGCAATATTAAAGAAACCAATAATTCAAAAAGTTACTGTTTTGAATATTAAATTAAGACTTCACATAAACCGCTTATTTCAAGTCCTTGATCCTTAGCATTTTTTTAGTCATAAGTACTAAACTTTTTCACTTATCAGTTTGTTTAATTTTGCTAGTATGGTTTGAACATTTTGCTGCGCTCATTTGAATAGTTATGAAAAACACTGTATGAGGCAATTCTCAAGATTTACATTTCATAATATTAAATTCTAACGAAGGTCGGTTGAAGCCATTACGTCATTTGGTTTGAACACCTGTGTGAAGGGGCACGAAAGTTGTTGAATTATTGGTTTGTTTAATTTTGCTGCTTTAGTTTGAATAGTTTTGAAAAGCACTGTACATCCCTACCCTTAGGGTGAAAATCAGATCCGTACACCGGTCTCATTTTACGGATTCTACATCCGTACACCACATCCGTACATCAATTTTTCTCACGATCCAATTACATCAACACAATTTACCATCCATAAGACCCCACCAAATGACTGAACACTCGAGTGCATACGAGTTCCCGGCTATCCGTATGTAATCACCCCCGCCATTTCTGGCCCGCTACTAACCCACAGCCTCTCAGCAAGAGTTGGACGCAAACGATGTCCCCTTCCTCAACAGAGACAAGTGTGCAGCTCACTATATCTCGTACTACAAGTGTCTCAGTAAGGGCACATCTTTCTGCAAAGCCACCAAGGAACAGTTCTACGAATGTCAATACATAGCCTTGAAACAAAGGCTTCAAAAGCATTAATATAGTTTGCATAATATACGGAATTCACGAAAGGGTGTAAGAGGCGGCACGTGACCATGACGAAAGATGCATGGCATATCAAGGGGATTGAGTTTCCAGCCAGGAAAAGAGACAAAGATGAAACCATGGCCTTGTTTCAGATTTGTCACGGGTGTCCGCAGTTGGTTCACCGTCAGTGCTGCTTACACATGGTGTTGCGCATTGAATGTAGTTGAGCAGTCGTAGTTGAGCCTGGTTCAGTTAAACGAGAACTGGACATACAGCAGTGAACGAGTTTCATGTTTGTTTCATGTGTGATTCATGATTTTCGGAATCTCTTCCACAATTTCACCTACCATCTTAAACTGTTTCTTCAACTGTTTCATAGTTGTTTCTTTGCCTGGTGGCCCAGGTGGACCTGCATGTAACCGCACACCTCGAACGCAGCACTTCTCATTGGCTCACCCGAAAACAATTTGACCGTTTCTTAGCAGTACACAAATCGTCCCCAATGGCCTTGACAGAATTTCCACCACTCCGTATGTTTATTCAGCTTCCTACGTTTACGGCGCCAGCCCTTTTTCCTGCCCGTTTTTCGTGTCTGCAACAACCACCCACCAACCCATACTAACCTCAGTCTCCCAAGATGACTTGCAGAAATACAAAGTTCCTTTGAAGTGGAGAGACAGATGTGCAGTATACTTTGCGCTCTACCAAACCTGCCTCATTAGACAAAGTGCCAATTCGTCCGTCGACTGCCACCCCGACAAGCACGTGTGGGAAGAGTGTGAAGTGTTGGACTTGAACAGAAGAAAGAACGAGTTGTCTGAGCTCAAGGACAAAATGAGAAGCGAAAATTAGACGGCGTTCGCTGGATCTTGCATATCGTGCTGGGTTGGATATCCCTACTCAGCAACTATGGCCCTCGGGCTCGTGTATTATAGACAATACATCCATTACGTTATAAGGTGAGTGTAAGCGGAGAATACCTGTCGAGAAAGAGCAGAGCATGAAGATAAAGAAGACAGAGCATGAAGTAGACTGTTAATGAAAAGAGACTGTCAAGAGAGTACTGGAGACTGCTCAGTCTTAGAGAGTGGATATGCTTCAGTCCATGGTCATATGGATCTGATACAGTATTCTCGTCTGAAGACATTCTATCGGTCATTAGTGTTTGTAACGTAAAAGTACGTATGAACAGTCTATCAGTATAAGTAGTGCCACTTAAGTTAGTGTCAGTTTAAAGGTCTGTAGTACAGGACTAACTCTAAAGAGAGTTACGATAACCGGGTATACCAAGTGAATTCAATGATGTAATATGTTTCAGAGATGTTTCAGAGATGTTTCAGAGATGTTTCAGAGATGTTTCAGAGAGGTCGAAGTTCATTGTTGTTTCACACGCTCTATGCTTTAGTTCCATTCATGTATCATCTGCAGCACCTGAATGCACATCAGATGGCCAGCTAATGGAGCGAGTGAATGAAGAAGATTATTCTTTCTACTGCTTATAATTAATCTACATGCAGTCATTCAACTGTTCAGACTGTTAAACCACTCCCATGACCTAACCCACTGGCAATACTGAAGATGTCGAGACCATATTTCTGGTGTCTAGAGACTTGCTCAAAGACACAACGAAAGAAGGCCCCAGAGTAGATTTGCCTCCGCTGTCCACACTCTGTTATTATCTGATTTGAATACAAAGCTCTATCTATTGTCGGAGAATAAAATATCTATCACCGTCTGAGAGGAAAAAATTTTGCTGCTTATATATCTCTGCGCACGTGACCGCTTTCCGCGTGACCCAAAGTCACATGACGTAACCGCAAGTCTCCACACCTTCCACCCTCGCGACTGATAAGACCCTACCAACCACCATGCCGCCCAAGACCAAGTTATCTGTAGCATCCTCCGAGCCGGTTTCGCTCGACGACGCTCCCTCAAAGAGCTCGGGTGCAGGTTCCGACCCCAAGGAGCCCGTCGGCTCCGAGAATGACCCCAAGGCAAAAGAGAATGTGGAGACTCCAGTGGACGAGCCAACCACCCCAGCAAAGGACAGCGAGTCAAAAGCCCCTGAAAAGGGCAAAGACGATGAATCCAAACCGGTAGAGGTGGATTTGGACTCCGAAGAAAACAAACCCCAGCAAAAGACTTCCCTAGAATCCACTGACTCCAAGGACGACTCAGAGGCAAACGCTCCACCCCGCCCAGCCCGGCCCGTGAGCGCCTTTTCCAAAATGCAAGCGGATTTGCAAGAAGCTTTCCCCCAGGTTGAGGAGAAGTACATCAAGGCATTCCTCATTGCGTCCGAGGGCCGCATTGACCCTGCTTTCAACGCGTTGCTTTCTTTGCTGGATCCAAACTTCAAGCCCGACCCAATTGTGCCTCAACCAAAGCCAGCTCGCCAAGAAAACCCCAATGTACTCACAGACGACGAGCTCTTGGCACGTCAATTGCAAAAGGAGTTTAATCGGGAAGAAAGAAGAAGACAAGCGGCCACTAGAGAGCGCCAGAGAAAGCCCGCTCCGGTGGATAGTGACGACGAGTCTCCAGACGAAATAGACCAATTAAAGGAGCAATTCACTCAGGGTTTTGAAGAGGCAAAGTCTACGCTTAACGGATGGGTCACGGGACTCACCAAGAAATTCAGTGAGATTGAAGGACTGAGCTCAAACAAGACGTCGAGCCCCAAGCTTTTCGGGGCTTTGGGGGGCTCGTCGTTCAATTCTGACAAAGAGAAACGGTTCAAGAAATTTGACGAAGATCCTGAAATCTTATCGCTGGACTTCAGTAGAAATGTTAACTTGAACGAGGAAAGACCTCCTTCTTTACCTAAGAGATCGCAGAAGTCTAAGGATGAGAGATGGCAGCCTCTCAACTCGGATGTGCCTGTCAATGCTGATGCTTTCTTGGTGACAGACCTGGAGGAAGAGGATAAGAAATAGCTGGAATGTTTTCGTTTTAGTATATTCACTTATGTATAGTATATCTTAGACCACTAGTATACAGAGTTGGGGTGGTGTCAATATCATGGCGTTATGTTGAAGAGGTTTAATGCTTGAAACACTATCTTTTCGTTATCGTTCGTGCAGTCGTTACTAAGGGACACGTTCCCTAATCCTTTGTGGTACTTGCTCCAATCAATCAACGGAGCGGAGACCACCTTATGCTGAGAAGGCAAGGACGTTTTGCCGCAGATGAGACGGGCGTAGAAGTCAACCAAGTCCAGCTTGGAAGCGTGTTGCGCCCTCTTCCGGAGCACCGACAATTCACGGATGTTTGTCTGTATGTTATCTTTGGTGGTATTGAGTAGCGATGCCGTGGAAGACAACGAGATGTAGTCGATGTTATCGTCCAAATCAGTGCGGTCAATGGACGTAGGCTTGGTCTCCTCGACCTCAGACTCCAGATAGTAGTCTTCGTCCTTGGGAGTTAAAAGAGGGCACTCGTAGTGTTGATTTCGAGAGAGCTCAAACAGTACGGACTTTCGGTGCATCATGTCCTTTTGTGGGGACAGTGAAGAGCATGGCGAAGAAGGCGAAGGCAGTCTTTCCTGAAGCGTGCGGAAATACTCCTTCTCCTCTAAGCGAGGTTTCTTCTGGGTATTGGTGATGTCCTCCATTTTTCTTTTGGGGTAAATTTCGGAAGCACTAGCAGCCATTTTGAAAGAAGACTATGAGCAATCTCTAGTTCTGCATGAAAAGCGTCAATACCGACTCTTCAGAATGATGGCGCTTCACTCAGGCTGCAAGAAACAGGAGTGGCGGTTGCAAATAGGTGGCGTGTGGCGGTGAACCAGTGTGATGAAGTTGAGTTCAGGTTGCGGCTAAGGAGAAATTTCAGCAACAGACGACGGGGAGCAAAAATCGGAAAGGAAAATACGAGCAAAGGACACTTTATAAGCGGCGAATGATGCCTTTGTTATATGGCTCGAATTTTGGCCTTGCAATGATATTTTGTGTCAGCTCTGGTGTGGCGAAAATAGCGGTTGTAAAGGAGGAATAAGCCGTTGATGGCAACTGAGGTGAGGGAGTTGCGGACGAAGGAAATGCGCACTTTTTAATGGGTTGCGCACGACCATCTGCAAAATTGTTCTAGAAGGTACGGACTTTCGAAGCGAGCGATTGTCTCATGGCTTTGACAATAGATGGACAGGGGGCACTGCATTATTTTTTTTGTGCGAGATCACCGATTTTGTGTAATGTACGGCGTTTTGGAATGTGTAAGGAGCAGGGAACTTAAATTATGTGACAGGTGGAGATTTAGCAATCGCGCATCGAAACATGGCCAGATATATTCGCAAGACACCACACGATGCTGGATGTGAACGATAAAACCAGACAATTCTGGATAGAAAATTTTTTGGAACTGCTGAAAATACAGTCCGAGCTCGAGCTTAAATCATAACACTTATTAGTAATTGAAGACGATGTGAAACCATCTGATACCATCTGAAACGATCTGATACGATCTGATACGATCTGATACGAGTGGGGACAATCTGAGACAATCTGAGACAATACCATCTGGCACACAATCAGATGTGAAACGTTTAAAAGGATCTGGAACAATTGATGGCGGTGATCAATCTGAAACAGTGTGAATAGTCACCTCTGAGACATTTAACGCACCTGCCACATTTAAAACGCCTTGGCCCCATTAACACTCAATGCACGTGAACCACCAACATGAATGAACCAAGACCGAGTAAATAATGTCCACATACGGTTTGTATCAGGGAAGAAACTAGCGGGGTGACGCTCAGAGAACGCACGTGGTAGACGTGTGCACGTGACAGATAAAGCACGGACCCCTTCCCCATCGAAACAGAAACATGGTTTTGGACGTGATCCTTTGTACAGGCCCGCTGCCCAGTTTATCCGGGTGGCAGGAAGCGTCAAACGATAGTGCGGGAACCCGCGACAATTGTCAGGGCAAAACCGGGCACGTGACGTGTGTATCTTACTATCCCACCAATCATCGCACACCTCTCTGTTTGATAACACTGCACACGCGCATGGCAGCATGCATGTCGATTATAGACCAAGCTACCATGAAATGTACGGGCTGGTGAAAGTCTCTCCGACGCAGAAAAACTCGGTTAAACCTACACTACGCCAACATCCACCCTATCCGCATATCACCAGGTTTGACACTCGCTGCCTTACTCTTCACTTCTTGACCTTACCGCTCAAGTTAACGTCGAGGTTGTCTTTGCATCCTTATCTCCGAGTTCCTCTACGTCCGAGCATTACTGAGTTTCAGAGATTATGTCCGACCTCGACCGATTAAACTCGGTTGATCATTCGGCGGGGCTGCTCTGGAACATGTACAAAAACGCCAAAAACTTACTCCCTTATCGACGTCGTATGGAGAATCTCATTTGGCGCATGATGTTTGTTAAGACGCGGAAGAGACTACTGAAGGATGCACCCCAGACCAAGCTCCAACTCAGCTCCTTCATCCAAACACCCTTCTTGGGCTGTGCTGTTGAATCCGTATCCTCGGCTGAAAAGACTAAGGAGGACTTCAACTACGTGGCACATATCCGCCTGATGAGTGAGGCCGTCACTAACAATGTGCCCAACCGGAAACGCCCGGCCCCCATGCTGCCGTTCATGACACACCAGGCAGACCATGACACTTTCAATGGCATTGTAAAGCCGAGCATCCATCTGAACTTGTCTGCTGCTTTCAAGGGCAAGTCTCCAGATCACGTGGACAATGAAAACCACGGCTACTCTTTCCAGCTTGACTCGTTCACGCTTGAAGGCCCTCTGCAAAGCGACTTCAGCCAACCGCATCAGGAACCTTCTTTTTCCCATCAGTACTTTGGTGCACAAAGCCTTCCCTCCACGCTGACATGCATACCGACATCGGCCCTACAAGCTGGGAACTCCTTTGCACCAACAGCAGGTACGTATGGGTCGGAGATTAACTTGAGTAATACTCACTCTTTTCATTTCAGTCAGCAAAACAGCTTGTTTCTGGGTGCCCCTTCAACGGCACCTCAGGCCATAGGTGTACCTCAGAACTCCCACTTTCCTACAAACAAACGGAAAACACCGCTGCTGCTGTACGATCCATCTTCTTTCGTTTACCCAGCAGGACCCTCCTCATTTCTCCTGGACTCAGTGCTAAAGCAGGAGAACTCCCTCGTCAGTGTCTCTGATCATTTCGCATCAGGACTGAGGCCGTACACTCCGTACGAATTTGACGAACTGACTTCTTTAGCTGACTCTTACTTTCCCGGAATGGCTAACAAGGAGATTCTTCCCAGCAACACACCTCACCGTGGTTCGTTGGCGGGTCCTCGTGTGTACGATGAAATCGACTCCAAGTTGACCTTTTTCGATAATAATGGCCAGGGAAATTCATCAAACATTTTCAAGCAAAAGCAGAAACTACCGAATCAGAATTTCCTCGACGAGAGGAAAGAGAGGACAGCCAACTTCTGGATCGATGACTATTTTAACGAGAGCAGCAGTCCGCATGGGTCAGTCTCTACGTCAGCCTCGGGCAACAATTCCGGATTGAATCGTGTAGCATCTGCTCCTACTCTTGTTCCTAAGAAAAAGGGCAAGAAACCCAAATCCAAGAAGACCACTAAGTCAGACAATACTGCAGTCAGTATGGAAGAGTATACGCCTCTAGGGGACATGAAGAGTGAAGGAAGGCCCCTGCTCAGCAAGCAAAATAGCAAGAAGAATGTTGCAGCACCTAGCTCCAAGACGCCCATCGTCAATGGTAATATTGAATGCACCAACTGCTTTACCAAGACGACTCCACTTTGGAGAAGAAACCCCCAAGGGGAGCCTTTATGCAATGCGTGTGGGTTATTTTTGAAGTTGCATGGTACGGTTAGACCTTTGAGTCTCAAGACAGACGTCATCAAAAAGAGACAAAGAGGCCAACTGCTGAGCCAAAACACACGTAAGACATCCACGGTCGGAGGGCATGCGGCACTGACGTCAAAAGGAGTGAAGAGCGAGAGAGACGGGGACGACTTCAGTCCTGCGGCAGTTGGGAAGAGTAACGCTGGAAGTATCGGCATACTGCAAGCCCAGCAGCAACGCCAGCAAACTCCGGCCAACACCCAAAGTCAAGAATCTCAGCCACCCCAGCCACCCAAGGAAGTGGTGGGAGCGAGTAGGGCTAATTCTGCAGGAAACTTAAGTCCCCATACAGATGTGCTCCATCTGATCAACGAGCTTGTTAAAGATGAATGGAGCTCAGGAGAGCAGGGAGACACGGCCATGTTTGATGCGACTATGACGGAAAATAAGAGTCAATGGGACTGGCTTAGCATGAATATTTAATGGACTTGGGTGTAGATATCTACAGTGTTAGTGACTAATACATCAGTAATTCGTTAAAAGTAATTTCAATACTGATATTAACGATTTTAATGGTAATCAACGAAAACCAGCGGCAATTCAGTTTAATTCCAAGTTCTATGGTCAGTCGGTACTCGTACATTATTCCTAATGTCTGACCGGGATTATGCGAATTTCCAGAACCAGCAGAAAAAAATGGAAATCGTCTCATGCATTGGCACAATGAACTACTGACGAATCCGGTAATCCTTCCAAAAAATAGAGTTTATGCATATATTGAACTAAACAGGAATCACTCAGCTTTTACCAGCACTCTCGAATTATTTAGCTAGTTACAAACACACCTTTTTCCACATGGGAAGTGTAGAGTCCAGAAGTGTCTATATCCACACAGTGTCTTGCATCCAAGGCCAGTGCGACCCTTTCATCTCCACCATGCCCCAGCCCAAAGTCACCATTGAGTTCTGCGCCAAGTGCAAGTGGCACAATCGCGCCGTATGGTACCTTCAGGAGATCATGCAGACATTCAGCGACCCCAGCTCCAATCTTGTGGCCGAGGTCGCTCTCTGCCCGCTGTACGATAAACCCGGCATTTTCGAGGTCAGAGTAACGGCGAACGACACCGAAGAGGTGGTGGTTTACCGCCGTAGAATGAAGAAGACCGATGCAAACCAATCGGAACTGTTCTACTATGACGGTTTCCCAGACTCCAAGCTACTCAAGGTTTTGATCCGGAACACTCTTTTCCCAACCCAAGGGCTCGGCCACGTGGATGGCCAGTCCGACACTTTGAACGACTGCATTCCTTGCAGAGAAAATCAGTGAGTGACATCTGGTCTCACAAGACCTGGCCCAACAATGAAACTGACTACGGGCCTATGTTCTGCTCGTGCATGTAGTTGGCAGCAGACACCGGATTGGTCATGATGTCGCTCCATCCGCGCACCGCTACAGCGTACGGCAACGAGGAGCCAAGAATGCCGTACCGGTGAGCTTTTTGCGGCATGCCAAATAGGTTGTGAAATTGCTTGGTCACGTATGTTGGCGAGACATTTTTATGCGGCGCCCGGGCTCCTCCCTTGTGTTCGGCTTCGAGTGGCGTGTGGCACTGCCGGTTGCTCGGACTCTGGTTGTTGATTTCCTTGGTGATGGCCTTCCATTTTCGTTTTTCTGCTGTGACCAAAAGTTGGAGAAGCCAGCTAATGTCTTGCTCGGAGAACTTGGTGTCCTTCTCCCCCTTGCGTGTGCTGCTCATGGAAAGACAGCTTTGCGACGAACAGTAGACTATTCGGATGAACTTTGACGCCTTCAGCGTATTACGTTTTCTTTGTCCGGTTTATATACTTGTTCACGGAGATAAGCACTCCTTGTCACAACTGCGAGGGGGTCTACATTGAATGAGGCTGGCATAATAGGGTGTAAGAGATTCGAATGGTCCAATACTGGCAGCGAGCCTATGTGCATTCTGACGGGTCTTTGTTAACAGACCAAGATATCTGATGACGGGTTGCGATATAAAAGTGGCCTAACTCAATGTCCGGGGCATTGTGCATGATGTCGGCCAATTTTGAATATTTTGTTGGAGGGTTTGGATATTGAGGGCTTTTTTTTTTGCACCTTCCTCAAAACTGAAAGCACCAACTTAAACGTTCGACCCCTGACTATCTTCTGTATTGAAGAACGAAAGAACATCGATGATTTTGCGGATTTCTACGATAATATTATGTTACGGGACTATATGCATATTTCTGGGCGAGAACAATGGTGGCCGGTCATTTCTACTCCAGTGCAGTGCGTATGCTATATAGTACATGAGAACAATTACAAGAGGCTGCAACTAGTATATTATTCGTGACGGGATACGTACTGCCATTGATGCATTAATCTGTATGGCAACGGGCGAAACTATTCGCCCTCTGAGTATGCGTCATCCTCATCTTCTTCTATGGAATCTTCCTCTATGTCTTCATCCACCTCTGCGACCTCACTGTCGCTTGGAGCAGCGTAGCTGACTTTTTGTCTTCTTCTTCCTGTTGCAATTGGTGCCGAAGTGCTTAAATCTTCAAGCTCATCCTGGATACTAAGTTTGCCTTTTTTGGACTTCTTTGGAGCTGGTATAGTCTTTTCTTCATCGTCCAAGTCAATGACCTTAGTGCCCTTCTCATCGTCGGAGCTTTCTGCGAAAAATGATGACTTCTTAGTGCTTTTGCCCCGGGATGAGGGTTTCGAACTGGTTTTCTTGAAAAATGTAGGCAAGTCATCTACTGGAACTGGCAGCTGCTGGCGAGAGGAAACCTTGGAAGATGGTTCTTTCTTTGTAAGAGGCAAAGTGGACTGTACTTTGGATGTAGTCTCCTTTTTGACGGTAGGCTTTTTGGCTACCTTCTTAGCGGGCTCATCTTTTGCAGTCTCAGATTTCACAGCACGTCTTCTCTTTTTTGCTTTCTGTGCCACGCCACCAATCAAACTCATTCTCTCGGCCTCGTCGGCCACCAAAAACTGGTCCCAACTCTCAAGGAACATATCCAAATCCTCGTTCCACAAGTCCTTAGCACTCTTGCCCAAAAGAATGTTCAATTCCTCTTCCTTATTACCCTTCTGCTCCAACAACTTCTCGTACCGTTCCCTGGTCAAGGCCCAGAGTGACATACCAAGCAAGTAGTCGTATTGCGAGTAGATGTTGTCGGGGACATGGGTGTTTTCCTCATTCTCAAGATCGTTGACGCCCTGTTGGTTGATTTGGGTGATGTCTCCCACCTCCTCTTCTTCCTCTCGGAGCAAGTTCTCCGCATCCTCCACAAATAACTGGTCGGAGTCTTTGACTTGCTGCCCTTGCTTGTCGAAACGAGCGAACTTCAACTTCAACAACATCTCCACCAAAATCGACCTCTTCTTATTGGAGATACTCAACTCTTTTTCGATGATCATCTTGATGAATCTGGCTTGCTCGCTCAATTTCACCAACTGGTTCTGCAAGTCTGCCGTCATGTGATCCTTCCGTTTCTGGTAGAATTCAAGTCTGACATAGAAGAAATCGCTCAAGATCTGGTTTGGACTATCATACTTCTTGATCCGTCCAAATGCATCGAATGCAACCATATTGGAGTAACTCACACTGGAAACAAGCTTGAATCTCTCGAGAAGTCCGATCTGATGAGTCTTTGCCATCTCAGCCTCGGTCAACTTAACCACAAACCTAATGCTGGAAGTATGCTGCTCCTCCATATCCTTAATCCAAGCCGACTTATCGCTGTCAATGGCCTCCTGGAGGAAGTTCTTGACGTTATCGGTCCAGGTTTTCACAGGAATTTCGGTGATCTCCAAGGTTTTCTCGTCGACTTGCTCAATAAGTCCCTTGACTTTAAATTTCTGATTGTCAACCCTCTCGATATCTCCTTGCCAGCCTCTGTACCATGGAACTAATTCCTCCAATTCCTCTCCATTCATGAGGCGCCTGATGTTACTTACCAAGTCCTTAGGGTTGAAGCATGGAATGTTGGTGGACCATCCGGTACCTATACCTTCAGCGCCATTCACCAAAATCATAGGAATCACAGGCAAATACCACTCGGGCTCAACAGTTTGCTCGTCATCCTGGACATAAGTGTACAATGGATCATCGAGCGGATTGAAGATTTTCCTAGTGATGTCATTCAACTCCGTGAAAATATATCTGGGTGCCGAGTAATCTTTTCCTCCAGCAGCACGAGATCCAAAACCACCATTTGGTTTCAACAAGTTCAAGTTATTGGACCCAATGAAGTTTTGAGCTAACCCAATAATAGTTTGCATCAAGGACGTTTCTCCGTGGTGGTAAGCGGTTTTCTCTCCGATGTAACCTGCCAACTGAGCAACCTTCATTTCTGTCTTGAGATTTCTCTTGAAACATCCAAACAAAACCTTTCTTTGACCTGGTTTGAAACCGTCTAGCACCGATGGAATGGATCTGATATTGTCAGCCATGGAAAACAAAATCAACTCTTCATTGATAAAATTTTTAATTGGAATCACAGATAAATCGGAGTCAAGATGTGTTCCTGGTTGGAAACCTTGTAACCATTCCTTTCTATCGTCTGCCTTTTTCTTTGAGAAAGCCAACTCAATCAATGGGGGATCTTCACTTTGCAATGCATGGAATTCCTTTTGATGTTTGTCGAGACGAGAAAAGTACTCTTTACCTTCACTGGAAGTGGACGTTCCCAAACCCTTGTAGTACTTCTGGGTCCAACGGCAAGTTTTACCCTCGGTATCACGCCAGTGCTCAAACTCGGGCATGGAATAGAACGAGAGTTTATTATTTTGCAGGCTTCTTCCCTTAATAGTAACCTTCACAATAGGAGTAATGAATTCAAGCAAAAAACCAGGCACACTAAGTAAACCAGGGAAACTAGACTCGAAGAAGTTGATGAGAAGGCCTTTGATGTGCGAGCCATCATGATCCTGATCTGTCATGATCATCACATGTCCATATCTGAGCTCATGAATATTTTCTGCGGTATATTGCTTTCTGTGCTGCAACCCAATGATTTTTTTCAAAGCAGTAATCTCGGCGTTTTTGGCAATTTGATCTGTCGTTGCATCACGAACATTCAAAAGCTTACCACGAAGAGGGAAACACCCATAATAATCTCTTCCAACAACTGCGAAACCAGCAACAGCCAATGATTTGGCCGAGTCACCCTCAGTCAAGATCAACGTACACTTGTGACCTTCTTTGGTTCCTGCCTTATTGGCATCGACTAACTTGACCATTCCCTTCACTCTTGTCCGACGTTTTCCGTCATCTCTTTGCAAAGCCTTACCTTCGTTGGCATCGACAATGGTTCTGATGGTATCGATAATACTGGTTTTCATGAGTTTCTTGATGAACTGGTCTGAAACAACGGCTTTGTCTTTTTGCTTAGAGGCAAACTGGCCGGGTCTAGTGGTAAGCTGCTCCTTCGTTTGAGACGTAAATGCAGGGTTTTCAATCAAACAGTTGATGAACACAAACATGTTGCTCTTCACTTGGTTAGCCTTAATCATAGAACTCTTTCTCTTCTCCTTCTTGTTAAACTCCTCCAAAAGTTTTTCGATGATTTGGTCAGAGATGTACTTGACATGGGTACCTCCGGCGGTGGTGGCAATGGAATTTACAAAACTCACCTGATTAAAGGTTCCGTCACTCACTGCAAAAGCAACTTCCCAACGCTCGTTGAGCACCTCATGCACGACAGAGGTGTAATTATTGGCCGAGCTTTCGATACCCAAGTCTGGGCTTCGCTCCTGAATTGCCTTCACGTACATATCCACGTATCCCTTGAAATTCTTGACATTAAGCTTCTGGTCGTTCAAGTAAACACTGCAATCCTTCACTGTACCACACAAATCGTATACTCTTCTGCGTAACACGCTCAAAATGTCCTCGTCCAAATGGTCCATATTGAACTTGGCAAGGTCGGGCTTGAACGTAATCTTCGTGTACTCCTTCTTGTTTTTCGTCTTGGTGATCGATGGCTTGCCAACCTTCAGCATATTATCAGTCCAAGTTTGTCTGTAGAGCTGGCCTGTGTTCTGGTCGGCAGTTTCCACCTGGAATTCCCGCGAGAAGATATTACAGAGCTTGGCACCAAATCCGTTTCTTCCTCCCACGACTTTCTTGTCGTCGTCATCGTAATTGGATGATGTGAGCAAATTTCCAAAAATCATCTCTGGAATCCAAATCTTCTCCTTGTCGTGGATTTCCACTGGAATACCACGCCCGTCGTTGGTGACCAGAATGGTGTTTGTTTCGGGGTCTATGTTGACGCGAATATTCTTCATATTCTTGTCTCTGATCTTGTTATCAGCGGCATTAACCAAGATCTCATCAAAAATTTTATATAAACCAGGGACAATGGTGACTTTCTTGAACACCATCAGCTCAGACGGCTGGTCAAAGCACCAGATCTCCACCTCATTTTTCTCTATCGACCCGATGTAAGTATCAGGTCTCTTCAAAATATGCTCAAGTTGGGAAAGTTTTTGATATTGTGACGAGGCGCTAACACCGTTACGAGGAGTCGAATCCTCGTTGGAAGATGGGGGCGATGACCTGGCTTTCTTTTTGGTCTTTGATTTGACCACCTCCTCGACATCAGAAATGGCGAAATCCTCATCGGAGTAATCAGACATCTTGGCACGGGACAAGTATCTCAAAGTAGGTCTCAGTAAGAGATTAAAGCGTATTTTGTTATGTATGTATGAATAGCTAGTTGCTCGTAGGAACTGAAATTTGAGAGTCCTGGTGGTGTATAGGATCATTTATTTATATTTTACCCGCGTTTCAGCAGATCCTTGTGGGACGCGAAACGTCTATAAACACTGCGGGCGTGTGTCGACCACACCAATGCACGCTAACGAAGTTGACGTGGCTGGCCTGTGCGGTGTTTCAAATGACAAATGGGTGGAAAACGGGTAAGGCTTGTAGGTTTGAGGTTCTAGAATTTCGGGTTTCTGATTTGAAGTCTTGGGCTTTTCGAACTTTTTTGGAATTTGTCCTTTGGACTCGGCTTATGAATCTGTCCTTTGAACTTGGCTTCAGTTTGGTTGCACTTTTCATCGCACGCATACAAGATGTCAATTATTTTCGCATCGAGCCTCGCAATTTGTCGGTCCCTATTCTTCAAACCCAATTTTTCTGTCCAATTTCAGCCGATTTTCCGACCCCATTTTTTGTCTGACTTTGGGGCGCAATTTTTCGGTCACAATATAGGAGTGGCTCTTTTCCAAAGCCAATTCTTCTCCTTATTTACCACACCATTTTCAGCCCACTCTAATTCTGTTCTATTCATTCTGTAGTCTCAGCCTAAAACACTCGTAAAATAACTCAGCAACCAACCACATGGCAAGCCCTCGGCCCAAAAATGACGCCTGTCTTTCATTTCCTCTGTTTCATCATTTTCTGCTGAATCTTTTCAAATTCATCATCGTCGGGAAGACTTCTCTTTCTGCCCTTGGGCTTGCCGTATTTTGCCTCCAAAGACGTAATTAGGTCATCCATACGGCCAGAGTTTTTCTTTTGGATCATGGCCCGTAAGTCGCTCTCGGAGCTAGTCTTTTTCTTGCCTATGGCCTTAGCTAACTTCTCGGCCTCTTTGGCCTCCTTGGCCATCTTCTTCAACACTTGCTTCACCTTTGTCTTCCGCGACTTTTTGTACTTTTCCCATGTTTTGTAGAGCGTACGGTCGCCCTGGATCTCCTTGCGATCTAGAGCCTCCTCCACGATGCTGAATACTCGGCTTTCCTGGGCCTCGTTGAACTCTAAATGGGGTATCACCTCAAAAAGTCGAAGGAAGTCTCCTTCGTAGTACTCAAAATTGTGCAAGATATCCAGACGCTCCTCTGGCGAGTTCTCGTACTTCAACTTGTCCTCTTCGATCATTTCTATGGTGATCTTCTCAGTGGTGCTCTGGAAGTACTCTTTCCAGTCGAAACTGCCGTCAATGCCATCTTCGGAAGAGCTTAAAGAGCCGGTAGTATCGTAGGTTCTCCTTTTGTTGACATCCGAAAGAATGCTATAGGCAAATTGCAATTTCGGAAAGAAATCCTTGTCCTCCTCTGTTTTGAGCTGCTGGATCTTGTCCGGATGAAACTGTAGGGAGAGTTTTTTGTAGGACTTTTTGATCTCGAGGGGCGTGGCACTCTTCTCCACCCTTAGAACTTCGTAAGGATCTATATTCATAACCTTTTTCGTCCAACTGCTGGGGCCTCTGAGTTTGACCTAAGATGATCTGACAATATGACTTTTCGCGTGTTGAGCACATCTGACGTGTCACGTGCCGCACTATAAAATCCGATATTTCTAGAACTCACTTTCTCTGGCTATGATCGGGGAAAAACTACGATGACTAGCGAGTGTTCATTTTAAACCTATAGGGAAGTGAAGCTAAGTATAAGTCGAAGTGGCGAATAGTGCCATCAGTGACGAATGGTAGCATTAGAAGTGACTAATAGTGACTATAAGTGACTCCGACTCATTCTTCATTGTTTCAACTCCTGGATCGAATCCTGGATGGCCTTGGTGACTTTGTCAACATGCCCCTCGTACACTGAGTAGCCCATGTGTCCCACACGGAAGTACTTGCCCACCAAAGCCTTGTGGATTCCTCCGGCAACAGTAAAGCCTTTGGTGGCCAACTTTGCCAATAAGTCAGGGCCGTTGACGGATTCAGGGAAGTAAACGGCCGTGAGTCCGTGTGCAGCCACCGAGTGCTTCACTGGCAAGATCTTCAAGCCCAACTTCTCCAACTCTTGTTTGAAGTGTGTGGAGACTTCGGCATGTTTAGCGAATCTCTGTTCCAAGGTTTCGGCAAAAATCTCGTCCAAGGACACCTTCAAAGCAGTGATAGTTTGCACAGCAGGCGTGGCAAAGTAAGCACCGGAACCGGACTCGTATGCCTTCATGATAGGAGTCCATCTCTTCAACGATGCAAAGAAAGTGGAGTCTTTCTCTCTGTTCAAAGCCTTGTTAAGAGCTCTTTCGGAAGCATAGAAGATTGACAATCCAGCAGGCACGCCAATTGCCTTTTGCGAGGCGGTCAAGGCGAAGTCTACGCCCCACTTGTCGAACTCCAAATCTTCCACACCAATGGAGCAAACACCGTCCACAATGATCAATGTTTCAGGGGACACCTTCTTGACGATCTCAGAGATCTTCTGTACATCTGAAACAACAGACGTGGAAGTGTCCACGTGGGTGATAGTGATAGCGGTGTACTTCTCCTTCTTCAATTGAGCCTCGATATCAGCAAAGGGAACAACATCACCAATTGGGGCAGTGACGACATCCACGTCGGCGTCGTAAACACGCAAACAGTCAGCGAATGAGTCGGAGAAAAAACCAGTCAGCAAAACAAGCACCTTGTCATTTTTGTTGAGGAGGTTTGCAGCAGCAACGTCCCAGCCCAAGGTTCCGGATCCAGCAAGAACAAATGGCTGAGACTTGGGGTCGGAGGACTTGAACAACTTCCTCAAGTTCTTCAAAACAGACTGGAAAGTCTTGACAAACTCCGGAGATGTGTGGGCTTGCGAAGGCGTAGCCATGGCGTACAACACTGGGTCGGAGAACTCAATGGGGCCCGGAATCATGGTGAGCTTGTGCTCGGGTTGCTTGTAGGGAACACTCATATTGGAGGTAATTGACCGAATGGGAAGAATACGTTTAATGGGATTGAAGTTTATGAAAGACGTGATAGGCCTTTTAAGCATATATTTCTCCGTGGTTGATAAAGAAGTAGATGTTGGCGAATGAGAATTGGAGGGTTGAAATGTGGGGCGCGCCTGCAGACGGCCAATCGGCGCTCTGGTCAATGTATCCGGAAATCACCGACGAAAGAGGAAAGAATTAGAGTTTCTTAGTGATGTTGCGGTTTTAAGGCTAGGTGGAGACTGATTTGCCGAGAAATAGCCTTAGGGCCTCTAGGGTACCGAGAACCCAAGACGGGACTGTGAGGCCATGAAGTGCTACCGGTTTCACATGATACTTTCCATGTGAATCCAGTGAGTCATTAGCCATGGATGTGATACGCCATAAAATTTCTTAACACGGATTGTAAGAAATCGGTCATAGAAAATATTCAACCTCACTTGTATTGGCTGCTAGTTGTCTCACAATCTCTGCTTATTGTTTATTGTTAGTGGTTACTTCTGCAATCACTACTTAAGCTTATCACCATTACACACTACTGCACCACTACTTATCACTTACACTACTTATCACTTACACTACTTATCACTTACACTACTTAGACTTCACTACAAATCTTCTTCACTCAATCATCAGTCCTCCTCTAAAATCACATTTTGAACCAATGGGAAATGTACCCTACCTTCACCACCTGAAGATCGTAGTTGTCAGGTCCAGTACATGGTAGTCGCAGCCGCGAAAACATCTGACGTCACATTTGACATCGTTTGATATCTGACACACCCCTCAGACGCTCACAACTGGCATCAAAGTCATAACCACGTAAGACACGTCATACATTGGACTTCAAAAGTTGAACGTCATAAATTTGGCGGTTCATGAAGCAGCAATTCTCGCTACGAGGGCATAAGGCGCCCGTGTCGTGTATAACCAGCCTAGAGTCTGACCTTGTCACTTCTGACCGAGATGGCTGGGTGGTGGTGTGGAACCTCATAACCCGACGCCCCAGAGCACTATGGAGAGCTCATGACGGTCACATTTTGACCCTCAGACAAACGCCGCACGGGCTCCTAACCCACGGAAGAGATTCCAGCATTCGGTTGTGGAAAGTAGATGGCCAGAGTCTTCTGCAATGCTCCGGAGACAGTTCTCTTTTGAGCAGTTCCCGGGAACCCCAGCGGCCGCCTCATGTAGAGATTCCTGTCAACTCATTAAACTTTTCCAACGTGGATTTTTTAGGCGAATACCTAGCCACTCCTGCTACCATAGACTCGGATAATTTGGATGTGTACCGAATTCAAGACCCATTTGGGACGTTTTCGTTTTCAAGAATTCTTGAGAATGTGGCCATTTCCTCGGTGCAAGATAAACCCACGGAAATCGAAGAGGTTAATGGTCCTTCAGATGCAGTGGGCCGCGGTGGGCATGGCATCATTATGCGGCTCAAGTTCATCTCTGAGAAGCTTCTTTTTGTTGCCTACGAATCGGGAGCTGTTTTTGGTCTTGCTATTGAAAATGACATTTACGACAAAACTTCAGCCCTGGACCGTTTAGTCATGTTCAAACCTAGTAAGACATTCAAGGTTTTTCTGGCAAAGGACCATACTCCTCTGCCTTTGCTCTCACTAGAGTACGATGAACTGACATACCAATTGCTCACCGGCTCGGCATCCAAGAAATTACACATCTACAACTTGCAAAATTTGATGGACGAAAATTCAAAAACTGGAGATTCAAGTATTGGAGATTCGTCCGACGTGTCGAAATTAGAATCTCATAATCTAAGGCATTACGGGATTCAGTGCATTCAAGTCCTTTCCGACAGTTTCGTGGTTGGGTTCTGGGATGGGGTAGTGCGGGGCTACTCCAAGACATTTGAAGAGCTTTTTCTGCTAGAAAGAGCAGAGGAAGCCATCAAACCTACCTTTGTTGGTAAGCAGGCGCCGGAAAAGAAGTCTTTATGTATTCATTCGACCAGCCGTGGCGGCGGAAACGGACAATTATTTAAAACTAGAAAAGAAGCTTTGCATTCAAGGAGATTGGGGACAGACCCTATCTTGTTCATTGGGTATGGGGACGGTCTTATAACGGCTTTTAAATAGATAATAACCTCGAAAATAGTATGCTCTCATTCATGAGCTATGCATCGGAATCCAGCTTGCCAAAAGCTCTCCGTTCAGATCCGCTGTTATAGTGGCTGCTACCACCATAAAACGATCTCCGTTTGGAGTTCTTGCTGTTGCTGTTGCTGTTGCTGCTGCTGCTGTTGCTGTTGTTACTGCTGCTGTGGTTGCTGTAGTTCTTTTTGTTTTGCGAGATCCCATTGTCTGAACCTTGACTAGACCAGCTGTTTGCAGTTCCATATGACAGTTTCCAGAGGGTGTTGTTACTACTAGCATGCCCTAAAGTGTTGTAGGTTTGCGATGCTCGGTGGCCACCACTGGCCCCACGTGAAACATTGACGTTCTGCGAAGACCTTCTTTGAAAGCTAGTCCGTCTGTTGGAGTTGTTAGGACTTTCCGAAGACGGCGATCTGCGAGAAGAATCTCTTGCAGTTCCACGAACTTTGGGAAGAAATTCACTGCCGTGTTCTGTAGCTTCCGGTGTCATTCTCGAAGACCTTCTGCTCTTCCTTTTCCTGTTTGAAGCTTGTTTACTCGCAGACTTATTCTGCTCTTCAGCCGACGAATGGTCCAGGCTTTCAAACAGAATGTCTAGCTTCTCCTCTGAATCACGAAGAAGCTCTTCAAGGTCGATGGTAGCTTCTGTTCTTTCGGACAATACTTCGGCAAGCTTGGGGTATTGCTCCCTTGCAGCGTTGATGATCTCAACATTATCATGAAGAAGGGATTTGGACTCTTCACCGTGAAGCTTTGCAACGTTGGCCAAGAGAGCCAACGCAGAAATGGTGGCCTTGTTTTTGTTGAAGTAAACAAGCTCCATGGATTTGTTTCTGGTGTTGAGACTCTCGTAGAGGGTTTCGTGGTCTTTCTCATGTTTTTGTTGAGTTTCTTTTAACATTTTTAAGTTAGCAAAAGATTCCTGCTTCAAGGCCTCAAGTTGCTTAGACAAAGAGGCCACCTGGTCCAGATAATGGCGCTTATACTCCACCTGGGACGCCATCAAGGCATCATAAGAGATCTTGAGACGCTCAAACTCAGCAGTCAAAGAATTGGACGACTCCAGCAAGTTTTCACAGCGAATTTTGTAGTTCTTGGCCAGCAGCCTTAAGGCCTCTGTTTCGGAGCTCATGTCGTCGAACTCGCTCTCTAAGTCAGCAATTCTGCGTTCTTTTCTCTTCAACAAAGCATTAATCATATCATTCTCGTGCTTGCAGTTTGCGAGCTGGTCAATCAAGGATTCATTTTTAGTGGACAAGTTTTCATTCCGCTTTTTGTAGTCAGAGTGCGAGACCTTGAGAGTCTCCAACTCCTCAGTCAAGACATCGATTTTGGAGTGGAGGTCGTCGATGACCTTGGAAGTAGATTTCTGCTTTGTTGGGCTCGAACTCATGGTGGCTCGGGTTGGGTTGGTTTGTGGAAGGGGAGACTTAAAGGACACCCTATAATTCCGTACACAAAGGTTTTGCTCTAGTTTTAAGTCAACAGAGTGATACAACGATTATATACGAGGGTAATTAGCAAAAATAGCTATAGGTGCGGCTAGGTCACCAAAATCTTAGAAGTATGCCCAGATTGAAAAAGCTCGGTTGAGTGTAAAGAATGTCGATAATAGAGGACTGCGACCGCTGATCCTGTACCTGGCAGAGTGTTTATTGTATCCTCGCGCCGTCAAGCACGAAAGCAAAACATCCTGCAGAAGCCGTACTCGGGTAATTGGAGTGCGGATCCCTGTACACCCGTACACCAATAAATTTTTCAAAATTCAAATCACAGAATTGGGTACTATTTGCAGATCACGTGGTTTTATACGCGTAAAAGTGGTGGTTTCTAATTAAAACGGTCTGGTTTCTAGGGGTACAGAAACCGGAATAAATGAGCTTACTGGGCTAGACACTCAACAATGGCCCAGCCAGGGGATCTCGAGAATGCAAATAGCGCGCACATCGCTTAGCCGTGGGCTGCAGGAATACCACCTCTAATATACAGAAGGGAAGAATGGGGCCAGTGTATAGAGGCTTAGCATAATTCAGGGCATTGCTTCTCGCAGGTGCGACTTTTTTCGGACCATGAAGTAACATTTTATTTGTCCCGTACACCTCTCTTGAGGTTGTAGAACAGTTTTTATATATATACCTCAATATCCTATCACATCCAAATCCGACACTGAGGTTATTAGACGAGGTCTAAATTCAAGACGCAGGGCTACCATGATTCATGCACTCGTATTCCCCACCTTACTAGGCTATTCTAGGAAGTTTCTATATTTGCTCACTCCCCTGGTTATTGTACACACTTTATTGATACACTCAACAATGCACATATTCCACAATATTGCTTTGGGTGGGCATATACGAGGTAAAAATCATTCAATAGGTGCAGAAACAAGAACGCTTCCTCTACTTCAAAGTTCGGGCGTCAGTGGTTCAATTCCAAGGGTTCAATGACCTTATATAAATGGATTCAACTTTAAATGTATTAGTAATCCAGCATGTGATGATAATTTTTGGTAACCTTATATTCAATGGTTCTTGTGTATGATTCATTTTCATACTTCATAATTCATGGTTTGTGTTTGACGATTGTCTATGGTTTGTTTTGAATGTTTTTTTTTTGTGTGTTTCGTTGATATGCTTCTTGTAATATGGCGTAGCCTGCCTTTTCTACTTTAACTCAAGCGGTCACACGCGGCACGAACATCTCAAGAATATTATATAGGTGGTAGCAACTATTGCCTTCTTTGGGAGACGCGTGTAGTAATTCACGCATGTCAATGCGTGAGTTGGAGTATTTATTACTAATCACTCAACATGTAGTTTTCGGTCTAGGCTACGCCAATTAGTCAATCAAAGATCGAACTTGCAGTTAATAGCAGAGACGCAGCATGAATTTAGTAAATTTGGGCGCGGTACTTTCCTAAAAGGTCTGTATCTGGCGTATAGCCAAATGTCAAATGTTGTCTGCCGTCCGCCTTGGGTGTGAGGGAACCACGGAATAAATTTCCCTCGGGCTCGCATTCCGTCTCTGCTTCAGACTTGTATCGAGTTTTCTCCTCCACACTAAAAGCCTAAACTTTCTAACTAAACGGAAAAAACTCTCTGTCCTTCTGAGTCCATGTTTTCATTATTTTTGTAAAAATTCGACAAGTATTTAGCTCACTCCGTTAGCCTTTCTTCTCTCTCGGATCGATGGCTCGTGCATCAGTACCGAGCAAGTGCGGCTTGCCTGTATGACTTCGCACGTTTTGCAGTCACAACAACTTGGGTCTTTAAAAGTCGCATGCATCCCTAGATTTGAACTCGTCTTACTTTTTTTAAGATGCATCAACCAAATCCTTCCGAGGCTGTACCTAATATGAGTGACCAATCTCTGGAAATCCAAGAGATCATGGGCCCCGAACAGCAAGAAGAAAACTCCGATATACTTGAACAATTGGAAACCTTATCGAGAAGACTTTCCACCAGGAAATCCTTTAATGAAGATGACCTTACTATCAACCCAGACGACTTCGATTTGGGAAGACTTCTCAAGAATTTCCGTCGGCGTGCTGAGGAAGAGGGCATCAAGTTCAGAAGCTTGGGTATTTCTTTTGAAGACTTGTCTGTGTTCGGAAAGGATGAAACATACACTTACTTGCCCACCATGACTGATATTTTGAAAGGTCCTTTTGGCGCGATTCAGAAGGCTAAGGAGGCCAAGGCACTTCCCGACCGTGCTCTTTTGGACAAGTTCCATGGTCTCGTAAAGAGCGGAGAGATGCTTTTGGTCTTAGGAAGACCAGGCTCGGGTTGTTCTACTTTTCTTAGAGCAGTCAGTGGAACCGATATTTCAATGTACACAGGTTTTGAAGGTAATGTGAACTATGATGGAGTCTCCCGTGAAGAGGTTTTGAATGAGTTCTCCTCGGATTTGGTTTACAACCCTGAATTAGATGTGCACCTTCCACACTTGACCGTCAAGCAAACCCTCGACTTTGCAATCGCATGCAAAACTCCTCGAACTAGAGTCAGCGGCCATTCAGTTGAGCAGCATATCAATTTCAATAGAGATATGTTGGCCACTGTCTTCGGCTTGAGGCACACATACAACACTAAAGTTGGTAATGATTACATAAGAGGTGTTTCTGGTGGTGAGAGAAAAAGAGTCTCCATCGCCGAAGCCATGGCTTGTGAAGGAAGCATATACTGTTGGGATAATGCCACGAGAGGTCTTGATGCCTCTACTGCGTTGGAGTATGCCAGAGCCATCCGTCTATCTACAAACCTTATGCGAAAAACTTCCTTTGTGACTATTTATCAAGCGGGAGAAAACGTCTATGAAACTTTCGACAAGGTGACTGTTTTGTATTCTGGTAAACAGATCTATTTTGGTCCTATTGAAAAGGCAAAGGCTTACTTCGAGAAGATGGGTTTCCAGTGTCCACCAAGACAGACCACCGCAGAATTCTTGACCTCAGTGACTGATCCTGCTGGTAGAACTACTTTTGAAGGTATGGAGGAAAAGGTTCCTCAAACTGCTGAGGAGTTCAAAACATATTGGGAAAGCTCGGAAGAATTTGCTGAACTCAAGGCTGAGATTGCCGCTTACAAGCAGGAATTCACAAAAGATGAAACCAAGAATACCCTCATCGAATCCATCAAACAGCAAAAGCAAGAGCGTCAAAGATTGAAGTCTAAATATACCATCAACTTCCAGAGCCAATTGATGCTTTGTTTCAAGAGGTCCATTCAAAATATTGTTAATGACAAAGCTTACACTGTCATTCAGGTATTGGCAGCTGTTCTGCAGTCTTTGATTGTGGGATCTTTGTATTATAATACTTCGGATACAGTGAATGGTGCGTTCTCCAGGGGTGGTGCGATTTTCTTTTCGGTCTTGTACATGTCTTTGACTGGTTTGGCAGAAGTTTCTAACACATTTGGGGCTAGACCTATATTGATGAAGCAGCGAAACTATAGTCTCTATCATCCTTCGGCTTATGCCTTGGCTGATTGCCTTACTGTGATTCCGATTGCTTTACTCATCAACATCTTTTTCTGCCTCATCATCTATTTCTTATCGAATTTGGCGAGAGAAGCAGGAAAATTTTTCACTTTCTTGCTTTTCTCGTTCTTGGTTACATTGGCAATGAACTATCTTTTCAAGGCTATTGCTTCGTGGAACAAATCTATCGCTGGAGCTAATGCAATTTCGGGTGTTTTCATCTTGGCCGCTTTGATGTACTCGTCTTACATGATCCAACGGCCTTCCATGCATCCTTGGTTCAAATGGATATCTTACATCAACCCAGTCCTTTATGGATTTGAATCGATGATTACAACTGAATTCCACGGGAGAAAAATGCCTTGCGATCCGAACAGATTAACTCCAAACGGGCCTGGATATTCTTCCGCTAATACTGTTTGTGATTTTATTGGGTCGGTCAAAGGGCAGACTTGGGTTGATGGTGATCGCTACATCAATTTGTCTTATGAATATTCCTTCAGTCATGTTTGGAGAAACTTTGGTATTATCGTCGGATTTTTGTTATTCTTCATGGCTCTTAATGCCATCGGAAGCGAGGTGAACCGCCCAGTTGAAGGTGGTATTGACCGTCTCTTTTTCTTGAGAGGAAAGAAGAACAATTACATCGTCATGCCTCAGGAGGTCACTGGCTCAGATGAGGAAGCAGGACCGGCTGTCAGCAAAGAATTGCAAAAGTCCGATACAAATGCTTCTGAGGTTCTTGATGATTTGAGGGTCGATGACATTTTTGTATGGAAAGACGTTGATTATGTTATTCCTTACGATGGTGCCGAAAGAAAACTTTTGGATGCCGTATCTGGTTTCTGTTTGCCCGGTCAATTGACTGCCTTGATGGGTGAATCTGGTGCAGGAAAAACAACCTTGTTGAACACTTTGGCCCAAAGAATTGACATGGGTGTTGTGACTGGTGACATGTTGGTCAACGGAAAACCATTGGATACATCTTTTGTTCGCAGAACCGGTTACGTTCAACAGCAAGATATCCATGCTCCAGAAGCTACTGTCAGAGAAGCGCTCAACTTTGCTGCTAGATTAAGAAGGCCCCAGTCTGTTCCAGACCAGGAGAAATTGGAATATGTTGAAAAAATAATCAAGGTTTTGAATATGGAAGAATACGCGGAGGCCATCGTGGGCAAACCTGGATCCGGTCTTAATGTTGAGCAGCGTAAGAAGTTGACTATTGGAACGGAATTGGTTGCAAAGCCATCGCTTTTGCTTTTCTTGGACGAACCTACATCTGGTTTGGATTCCCAATCTGCTTGGGCTATTGTTCAATTGCTTCAAGACTTGGCAAAGGCGGGGCAAGCCATTTTGTGTACGATCCACCAACCTTCATCTACATTGTTTGAACAGTTTGACCGTTTGCTTCTTTTGAAGAAGGGTGGACAAACTGTGTACTTTGGAAACATCGGAAAGAACTCTACTCAAATCATCGACTACTTTGAGAGAAATGGAGGAAGAAAGTGTGAAAGTGTTGAAAACCCCGCCGAATACATTCTCGATGTGATTGGTGCTGGTGCCACTGCCAAGTCTGACATTGACTGGTTCCAGACTTGGGAAAATTCCCAGGAGAAGAAAGATGCATTGGTTAAGATCGATGAGCTCATCACCGAAGGTAAAAGCCGTCAACAAAACCCACACGAGAACAGTGAGGATAATAGCGAGCTTCACAAGAAATACGCAACCAGCCCACTCTACCAATTCCAAGTTGTTACATGGAGAACTGCGCTTGCATTCTGGAGAAACCCTGAGTATATTATGGCCAAGTTCATGTTGATGATCATTAACGGTTTGTTTATTGGCTTCACCTTCTTTGGCTTGAAACATACAATTACGGGAATGCAGAACGGCATGTTCTGTGCCTTCTTATCCATGGTTGTCTCTGCTCCATTGATCAACCAGATCCAAGCGCAATGTTTGATGATGAGAGAAAATTTCGAGGGAAGAGAAAAGATTTCGAACACTTATAGTTGGTGGATCATGGTCCTTTCGCAATTTGTGAATGAGATCCCTTACACTTTCTTTGGTGCTACGTTGTTCTTCGTCTGCTTATATTTCCCTACTCAGGCAGATACATCAGGCCCTCATGCGGGAGTATTCTACCTCACATACGCCATCTTCTTGCAATTGTTTAACATTTCATTTGCGCTTATGTTGGCTTACTTTGCACCCGACGTCCAGTCTGCTGCTGTTTTGGTCTCGTTCTTCTACGCTTTTATTGTCTCGTTCGCAGGTGTGGTGCAGCCCGTTGCTTTCATGCCCGGGTTCTGGACTTTCATGTACAAGGTCAGTCCTTATACTTACACAATCCAGAACTTGGTGGGCTCTTTCCTCCACGGAAGATCCGTGCATTGTGCCGCCAAAGAGTTCTCCTTCTTTGATCCCCCAAGTGGTCAGACTTGTGGGGAGTACATGAAGAACTTCATTGCTCGGTCCCAAGGTTATTTGCAGGACCCAGATGCCACCACTAACTGTGGCTACTGTCGGTACACACTTGCAGACCAGTATCTTTTGACCGTGGGAATCAAATACAAATATGTGTGGAGAAACATTGGCTTTTTCTGTGCCTTTGTTGTCTTCAACATTTGTGCATGCATGCTTCTTTACAGATACATCAGGTTGACCACCTTCAAGTTTAGCCTGTTGCTTGCTAAGTTTAAGAAGAACTAGCTGCATTGCCCAGGTATTTCTTTAGAATAATTCATTTGAACTAATTATATTTGGTAATGTGCTGATTCACTTAAAATTTCGTGTGCACACTTCAAGTATATACTGCCACCTCTCATGATGCCAGAAGGAAGCGACAATTTTCAGCACCACCCATCATGTGTTACGCGTACAGAAATTCATATCGCGGCAGAAACCAATTCATACCATCTATTGTTTTCACAATTTAATTTACGAATTGAACCAAAAACTATCATTAAATAACTTTTGATGGTTTAATTTCAATTTAAATAAGCTCCATTAGAATTTCAGCTTTATTTCTGTGAAATTGGATTTTATAGCCTGCTTTTTAAATATGTACATTTTGCATTTTTTATATGAGAAATTATAAACTGAAGAACTTGCCTCATTGTCAGAGCTCACTACTGCGGAATACAAAAAACTAGAAAAAAGAAATTCACCAAAGTGTATTAAACTTTAGACTCTAAAGCTTGGTGTGTGAAAGACACACATTACATGCCTTAATTAATTCTTTGGCTCTTTAATGGGTCTTGTAATGGGTCTGTCGCGCAGTCTGTCTTGCAGTCAGAACTCACACAAATATTTCTCGCGCAAAAGTGTAAGAACTTAGCAGTAACGGATCTGTTAGTCTTGTATTGAACGTATTCTTCACGTCCTGAAGTTTACCCTGGTAAATATTCAACCTAGAATAGTCGAGGAACCCCCTGATATATCCAAGGGAGGAAAACCACACTGTTATATACACTCGTTGTATTCAATCCTGCATATACATGAGACACGACCACGTGATATGCAAGTATTACCCGTCCGGGATACCTTGCATCTCAGTATCCTTGTAAAATCGTTTCCTAACAAGTTCTCTTAGAAGTCCACCTCAGAATTACTCTAAGTTTTTATATACTTACCCTGATTTAAGACTTTTGCGAGGGAATATCAGTGATACTGTGGTTCATTTATTGTGGTGGTGTGAACTTCAAATGTAGTGTGGTTCAGGTATTTGTTGCGCCACTAAACACAATAGTCTCACATTGCATACTCGCAGGTAACTATAAGGCTGCGTTCACAAGTATTACGACGCGAGGCTGAATTTCATTAACATTGGCCCGGACACTTGCTCCCCCCTATAATATTTCTTCCGAGAAACCTCACATACCAAATACCTAGCTAAGGTTAAATGACATAGTTGGTAGAGACAGTCTTCAGAAGAAAAAGCGTAGTCGGGGAGATACTACAGGGTTAACTGCATCCTGAGAAATTGCATTCATCATACTGGAATTTCTGCAGAAATATTGATGTGCTTGTTCTCTATTGTGATAAATTAAATTTTAAAAAGTATTACTCTTAATAAATTTTGAAAAATTTCAATACATATGTTGCTTTGACTCACCTTAGACGATGCCTGGGGCCCTTTTTTGGATAACACAACTCTCTTTTGAGCCCAGAGATTCGGTTCAGCACAGACCTGTATACAAATCATACCTCTTTGTGAGACCTGTATGTTTGCAAAATTCGAATTTCAAGAGAAGGTCCCTTGGCCCAGTTGGTTAAGGCGTGGTGCTAATAACGCCAAGATCAGCAGTTCGATCCTGCTAGGGACCACTTTTCTTTCGGGCGTGTGGCGCAGTTGGTAGCGCGTTCCCTTAGCATGGGAAAGGTCTCCGGTTCAAATCCGGACTCGTCCATTTTTTCGTCTTTATGAATCTATGAATCACCGGTACAATATTTTTTAGCCTTATTAAAAACGATCTCTCGATTTATTTTAAATTCTTATCAAATTAATATTTATAATCCGTCTGCCGACCTCTCACTGTCGCATTAGTTGCAATAGTTACCTCTCTTAGCCTCTCCTGTACCAGCTTCCAAAACCCCGATTGTGTACTGATTAGCGCGGAGTACTTTTCGAGAATCAATAGGTGCTTCGCCATGAGCAAATCAAATTCTCTAGCCACAGCCTTGATTTTGTGTTTCCTTTCAAGAATTAAGCTGGGGTCCAACCCTTTATAAGCCTCAGAAGTCAAAACTGGGATTTCCATGGTCAGGAGCTCCTTGAGGTTGCTGTAGTATTTCACTAATTGTTGGTGTTTAATGAGTATGAGTTCTTGTTTGGTTAAGTCATCAACAGGGCCTTTTTCAAGAACCGGGACGTCTTTCGCGTTGACCAGTTTCTCGTTTGCTTCATCACCCGAAGGATCTGGTTTTCTGACTAGACCCTCAATACGTTTAATAGTTTTATCACCTGGCCTCTGAAATTGCTTCATCACGCCAGGCATATGTTGTAGCTCTGGGTTGTTGGCGTAGACGGTATCGATTTTGGCGTGGAGACGGCTGATTCTAGTAACCACAGCATCTCTTTCAACGAGTGGATCTTTCAGGTCTTTCAGGTCTTTCAAGTCTTGCTGGTCTTGTGGAGCTCGTAGGACATTCTTTGTGATGCCCAACTGAAGCTCCAAGGCCTGTAACCTGCTGTTTATGGTTTCATAGGTGGAGGGATTCATTGGGATAGAAGTAGAAGTATGTGTATTGTATCGCGAAGATAGTATGCGTGACTATATACAGCACCATTCCTGCAACACTACCAGAGTGTCTAGATGCTGTGTTTTTGTAGAGACCGGCCTATTCTTCTTCACTGCTGCTCAAGTAATCATTAGCTTCAGCACTGCCATGTAATTGTCGAAGGCTCATGGGTGTCTTGTTGGCGCCAAACCGGGGCATGATCGAATGGTGCGGCGCCTTCTTTTCTTCCTTGACATCGATGATAATGGGCTCTCCTTTGGTGTTATCCTCCGATGCAGAGTCTTCGTCGCTATCAAAAGATGCCGCGTGCTTCGAAGCCTGGTCAGATTCCAAAACCTCCTCTAACTGGTCCTCGAGATCGGCCCATTCGTCATCCAAATCATGATCAATATTCTTGGACACTGATATACTGGATGCCGTCTTCCCAGCTACCGGCTTTGCAGTATTGGTGACTATGTTTAGATTGCTCTTCTCCACATTCCCCTTCGTGATGACTTGTTCATCCTGAAAATCACCGTCGTCGTCACTGCCTAAATCCTCGAAGTCGGAAACACTGATAATGTCGTTGTTTTGTGGTTTCTTCGCCGGTGGGCGTTTGGATGCAGGCCGAGGAGCCTTTTTCGAAGTCTTCTTTTTCGTCACTGGGGCTGTCGCTGGCACAGAAGCAGCAGGGGCCGTTCTAGTGGAAACGTCTGGTTTGGATTTATGCAGAGGAAGTATCACGTCGCTATGACCCAGCGAGGCTTGCTTGCGCCAGTCCCGAATCGATGCCCTCCATTTCTCTGCATTTCTGGATTTGCTGACCCGAATAGTGCTTCCGAGCTTTCTGAGAGCCACCGTCACTTCCGCTCCCATAGCGTCGCTGTTAGGCGTAAACGAGAGATAGAAGGAGTCATTTGGTGCCGATGCAGCAGCCTGCGGGCGTTGTCTTTGAGGAACACCTTCAAATATGATGGGGAGTGCATCTGTCTGCTTGAGTTTCTCCGAGGACAGAGCCTCCAAAATGCAAATCTGGTCTCCCTGATATAAGTGGAGGACACTGGACTGGTCCATGGAGTCGGGGATAAAGCCATATCGAACGGCAAGGGAGGAGGTGTCCAGGTCTGGTTCGGAGCCATTTCCCATGAGCACCGAGAGGTCGATGTCGTACTCTCCGTCGGCAATGTTCATATCGTCAATATTCCCAGAGGTGTTCTCACAGAACATATAAGTGCTGGTGCACGTGAGGGGTGCACATGACATACACACGTGATACATGCTCTACATATGCCGGCTCTCTTCAAAAGTGTATTATGCACGTGTCAAAACAAAACAAAACAAAACAGAGAGATATGGATGCTTCAGGCATTAAGCAGAGTGAAAAAATGGCTTCCTTTCAGAACCGTGTGACAGGGCTGTCTTAACTGCCGGCTTCTACCTGCGTCGAATGTCGAAGTGCATGCGCGTGTTGATCTCGAATCACTACGAGAAGAAGCCTCCACATACATGTCCAAAAGGGAAGCTTCTGAGGAGCAGGAAATCGGAATTTTCCACCCAAAGGTCATACTTCTATCTACAGGAGTGGCCGGTGGAATGCTCCTATCCTACAAGTTTTATAATCGTTATGTTCGTCGCATCAGAACGTATCTAAACCTCACCCCACGCATATTGGACAACCAACAGAAATTGTATGGCAAGGTCACGCGGGTTGGTGATGGGGATAACTTTCGATTTTATCATACTCCCGGAGGACCCTTTATGGGGTGGGGATGGCTCCGGAAACCGCCAGTGAAACGGACGGAATTGAAGGATGAAACATTGATGATTCGTCTATGCGGTGTGGATGCACCGGAAAGTTCCCATTTCGGCAAACCGGCGCAACCGTATTCGACAGAGGCCCTTGAGTGGCTACATCAATATCTTATACATAGGTCGGTGACAATTACGCCATATTCAATTGATCAATATAAGCGGGTGGTGGCCCGGGCACAGGTGTGGAAATGGAATGGGCGCCGCGATGTAAGTGCCGAGATGCTAAAAAACGGCTTCGCTGTGTTGTATGAGTCTAAAGTAGGTGCTGAGTTTGGGAATTGTGAACAATGGTACCGCAAGCTCGAGGCCAAGGCGAAGGCCAAGCGCCGCGGGTTATGGTCTTTGGGAAAGAAGTTCGTTAGCCCAGGCCAATACAAAAAAAATCATGAGTGAGGGGTCTGTTAGTGGTGCTCACTTGAGTAACGAGCTGACGTCTTCCGCCAACTGGTCTGCATTGGCCCGGGTATCTGCCTCTGCATACACCCGCACCGCGTCTTCAGTTCCTGAGGCTCTGACAAAAGACCTTCCGTCTTTATACTTCTTAACAATAGAATTGATCTTTTCCTGCATCCCCACGGGCTCCACCAACGTTCTCTCTGCGTTTGTAGTCTTGAACACCGTTCTGTCTGGGACAATCACCTTGACCAACTTATTGGGCAAGTCCGTGTACTCACTGTCCCATGCCTGGGCATCCAACTGCAAGTAGTAAAGAACAGCCAATACACTTAATAAGTCTGCAATAGCATCACCCACAGTTTGGTTGATCAACTTAGTGAACTGCTTCAAGACCTCTAATGCTTCCTCCTCTTCGGGGCTGCTACATTTGTAGTCGAAGATCTTCTTTTCGGCCTCTGGGGAAAAGATGACGGTTCCATGGCCATTAGCCTCGAAATAAACTCCAACGTCATACTTCTCCGCCTCGTGATGCAAATGCTTCACTCCGGTTGGAGTACATCTCACAGGAATCTTGAGCACGTCCTCGACATACTTGGTGGACGAACCATTGGCGTATGCTGTTTGGACAACGGCAATGTCAAGAGCCAACTTCGAGGTGTCGATTTTGGAGAGCAATCTCTGCAAGAACAACGCAAGAAGAGTGGCAATCTTATCTCCGTCTAAAAGCTTGAACACTCCCTTGTCATCCTGGAAGTAATGCACCAATCTGTCTGCATCACCATCAAAGGAGGCATACAACTTACCAGCCTGTGGAACAACATTGGCTGGGGTTTTCTGGTTTGTCTTGACGAAATCAGCACCACAGTTGGAGTTCAAGGTCTCGGGAACGTCGTAGGAGGAGTTAACAAACGAGTACGAGATCTCCTGGTTCAAATATATCTCAAGCAATGTCTTAATCTTGGGCGCACCAATGCCGTTGGCAGAGTCAATGGTGATATCAATCTTCTGCCCCGAGCCTAAGCGAAAGATGCTCTTGAACGCAGAGGCCATCTTCTCGTAGTATCCTTCCTCCAGGCACTTACCGTAACTTGGATCGTTGGAAGTACGAGTAATGTAGTGTAATTGAGGGGTGGTAAAAAGTCCATAGTCATCTACCTTGGTGGCAAGAAGCGACTGAATGCCGTCCACAGTGGCCTTGGCCAAGTGAGGTGACGATTCTCTGGAGTCACGAGCCACGATCACATGTGCAGGAGCCTCGAGATTAATTTTCAATTTGCTGGCAATTTCATGCACTTTTGAGGCCAACTGGTCGGCCGTAGTGTTGGCTAGTTCCGTGGCGTAGCTCTCCCACGAGGCCTCCAACATGCTTCCCATGGGATCCACCACTTTCACGCCGTTATCCTGAGGGGGGTTGTGAGAAGCCGTGATCATCACTCCAATAGATTTGCCTCCCAAGTACTTGGACCGCAAGCCGGCAACAATCCCCACGGTGTAGTTGACATAGTCCAAGAGATCAGCCTTCATGCGGAACCCGGCAGTGCCGTAGACATACGTGATGTTCTCGGGGCGGGGGTAGGTTTTGGATTTTTGTGCAATCAAGTTTTCAATAGACATGGTGCGTTGGATGCTATGAAGGAAATGAAGCGGGTATTTATGTTCTGTTCGTGAAGCAGCTAGCGAGTTGACGGTAAGTGGTGCTGGGGTGGTGTTGAGGTTTATAATAGGCGCGGTTTATAGGCGCGGCTCCAAACTTGGAATGTGCACTGCTACATCATCTGCTGAGTTATCACCATATGAAGAAACCCGGAACATTTGCGTCGTTTGACCCCAAACAAGCACCCAACAAAAGCCCTGGTACTGTCAGGAACCTTCCTCCCAAAAAAGGTGCTGAGTTCTACCGCGAATTGGCCGAAACCGGACGGCCTGACTGGAAGAAGGCTCCTAAAGAGGTGAGAACTAGATACAGAGGCGTGTACTTGATTTTATTTTCCATTCCAATTATTCTCATGCCAGGCTGGGAAATATATAGACGATTGTCGGGAAAATCCACCAAAAAGGTCCAAAAGGGCGAAATCATAGAGGGCCAAAAAGTCCGTAAGTTCAGTGAGGAGGAGAAGTGGAGAACAGAGAAGGAAAGTGTGATGTACAAGCTCTTCGGGAGAGATCTTTTTCTTGAAGGTTTCACCAAAAATTCCATAACAGATTCTAACAAAGACTCTGACGTTAAAAGCACGTGATGTATAAGAAGAATTGCTTCTCTAGAACGATCTCGTGCACATGTTCTTTCATGCTCTCACTTCCAGCGTTGCTTAGGGACTTTTAACGGCTGTGTCAAATTCACGTCGTCATAACGGGATCCCATCGAAGAACCCGGCCGTTCGGGGGACGTAGACCTCCACGTGGGTGAAAGAAAGAGGTTTTCCTTGTCGCTAGGGGAAAGGTGAGGAATTTGTACCGAATTCAACGACGGTTTCCGTGATAGAAGGTCGAGGGGTGGTGTCCGAAGAAGACTTTTTTGGGTGCTGCTTGCAAAGCTGTTCAATTGGCGTTTGTCCACCCATGGTGATAACAACTTCTTGTCGTCGGGGGTTTGGATCAACGAAAAGTCCTCGGTGTCCACCCCTCCCTGATAATCCTCCGGGGTGTCTTCTAGGACGGATGGTAAGTCACCCCAGCTAGAAGAGCTGCAGTTTCTGTGAGGTGTTTTGACCTCGGCCCTGCGCTCGGGCGAGTAGAAGACTGGGTTATCGGGGGCGATGCTAGGAATCTTAGTTTTACCTCCCATTTTCTTGAGAATGGGAAGTTGCAAGCTATGGTAGCGTGGCACCATCCGGGGAATCTTAGACTTGGAGTTGTCGTTCTTCTTGAGAATTTCCAAGAGCTGCTTGGTCGTTCTGCTTTTGGGTTTGGGGGATCTAGTCTTTTCACTGATCAACGGTAATTCGGGCGACCGACTGTACGTGCTCGATTTTCGAGATGTCCGATTCACTGGCGAAAGATTAGGAACAGAAGATTCGCCCAATACGTTTTTTGATGCCACCCGAGCCATGGGTGTTTTCTTAATCGTAGACATAGTATCGCCATTTTTAATGCAAACTTTTTGCTCCACTCCAGAAGTTTCTGAAAGGCCCATTATGGCCATTTGTATGTTTGACTTGGGAATTTCTTGCGCGTCGATATTCAAGTCTAGAATCCGGTCCTTCCTGACGACACTGTACGGTACTGTAGTAGCTGGGCTGATGCCCAAGCCCAAATTCAAACTGCCTCCTGACGGAGCCCTCGGGTCTTGGTTTTTTGGCTTTGTATGAGTACTCACTGAGGCATCCGGGCCAGTACTCAATTTTGAAATAGCCATAATGTCGTCAATTCCCGCCAGCGGAAAACTCAGACCAGAAACTGCGCTTGGCGACGAAACCGATGTTCTTTTTGACTCATGCAATGCGGACAGAGCCAAAGATGGCGATGAGGGTTTTTCTTCTCCGAGAAGAACATTGAGATATGACCATCGCGGTAACACTGACTCGTTGTATAGCGACAACAAGTCTTTCTGGTAAATCAAGGAGTCCTTGAACGCCAAGTTAATGAGCTTTATAGTACTTGAGCAGACCTTGAAATCACCTGCAATTTTTTCGGAAACAGCAACGATGCCCTCTTTTTTAACATCTCGTATGAGCTTATGCACTCTGTCCAGAGTCTCTGTGATCACAAAATAGAAGACTTTGTAGTACCTGGAGTCGATAGAGTTGCGTTTCAAAGCTGCAAAGTTCACCAAGAGGGCATCCCATCTGTTCTGGAGATTCCGAAAGTCAGATTCAAGAAGTTCATTTGCATCTTGGAAAAGAGCAGCATTGAGACTGTCGAAATCGGCAATTTTATGGGCCAAAAACTCAATTGAGGCTTGCATTGGATCTAAACGCTTTTCAAGCTGATCTAGCCGGTCAAAACTCAGCTCCTCGCCATCGTATAATGAAGGTAGAGACACGGAACTCAATTGTGGAGAGCTGACCTTGCGAAGGCCATCGAAGCGAAACTTCTCCAAAATCTGTTCAATAGTGAGCTTTTCATTGATGTATGGTTGCTTAAAGGTGTTCTTTAGGGAGAACATCTCAGAGGAGCAGTCAGAGAGCTCGATATCCAAGGTGTCAATAATCAGGTGGCGGAGTTCCATGTACGAAGTGGCCACATCGGACCTCTTTTTGATGCTGGTAACAAGCTGCATAGAATCCATGGAAAGCAGGGCTATCTGCTCAAGAGTAATGCTGCCCGATAGATTGAGCCTTAGGTCGAATATCAGAGTCAAGTAGGCGTCTATTTTCTTCAATAAGGTGAGGAGCTGAAAAGTGATTTTTCTGTTGTCGTAGTACCAGTCCAAGTTGGTATTGTGGTTCAAGATGCCCCTGGCACAGTCGCTCAACTTGCGCAAGTAGGAGCCTAGGGTTTCTAATATGCGTTCAATTTTAAAGGTTTCATGATGATTGAGATCCAGGTGCTTTGTCGGTAGGTCAAAGTCCACAATCAGGTCGATGTCAAACTGGTTCACTGCCCAAGATAGACCCTTTGCGGGCAGACTGGCCATTGGAATCTGAGTGTTCGAAGATCGCAGTTTTCTTCAGACACGAAGAGAACTTCAAAGGTAAAACGAGCACGTCAGATGTAAAATGATGACGTTCAAGGGGCTTGTTATATGTGTGGTATCTGGTCTAGCTTCACTGGTGTCTCAGGTGTGTTTACAATCCATGTGCGTGGGCGCGAAGTGCAGGCCCAGTTTTTGGGGCTCGCCAGACTATTTCGCGGCATCTCTTGTATTTTTCAGGGAGGAAAAGCACCTGAGAAAGGGAACAATAAGACACGTGATCTCTCAACTCAGTTACATATTTCAGAGAAAAATACCCCGCTTATTAAACGGTAATAAGTCTTTTAAGAAGTATAAAAATTTTTTTTGTTTTCTGAAATAATTTATTTTTTTATGTTTGTGCCTATTTCTTTTTAGTGTTTCAGGTTTGTCAGGTGTTTCAAAGTGACGTATTATACCGGAAAGAGTTCAGCTTTGTCACTTGTCCGCGCAACACTCTTGTGCGACTGGGTGCAAAAAGTCCACTTCACTACTACTATTCCTACAAACAGCAGGTAAACAAAAGCACTTCTTACACCCTTTTTTTCCAGCTCTTCAAACCCCCTTTATTCCAGCTGATAAGCAATATTCTCATAAGCAACTCGAAACCACCCATTTATCTATTCATCCAAGGGTTGCATACTTCCATTCTTGTAAAGGCATCCTGAAACTGGCACAAGTCTTGTATTTTCCTGTAATCTTCTGTCTGAGACACCAATGTTGTCTATGGCAAGAGTCCTTGGCGAGATTGAAGGGGCATGGGGCTACACTAAGATCTGCTTGGAGCTGTGCTTGTCCACCGTCTGTACTGCTAATATTTACAGCGTGGAGAGCTCAGGCTTGGCCAATTCCAGCTCCGCCATCTGTATGGAGTCTGCGAGAAACCGTGGTATTTTCTCTGTAGGGCTTGGAGCTCATAGGCAAGGCTTGAACCCAAATGCCTCTGTGCTCAAAGAGAGACTTCGTCTTGCAAACAAGGATATACCTTCCATTGGGGACAAAAATTGGCACCCAATTGTGACGGATGTAAATGGTGTCTACTTGGTAGAAGATTGCCTGAGTGCAGGATCGGCTGCTTTGACTATAGCTGCGAACCTGGACGCGAAATATGCCTCGTTCAAGTATGTCCAACGCGGCAAGGTCGTGGCTGTCAACCGAGTCCAGAGAGATGATATTTTAGATTTTGGTGTTTGTGTCCAGAGTCACGCTTTTGATCTAGACGACCTCTGTTTTTTGATTCTCTTACAAGTGATGAGCTTGAAAGTGTTCAGTGTGTGGGTTGACATGTCCAGCAGTTTTTCTACTCTGGAACCTCTTGATGTTCATAAGCCAGTGCAACCTCTTGACATATATCACAGCATGGAGAGAGACCTGCAAACATATGAAAAACTTGACCCATATCTGAAAAGTTTATTGGAGACTGCAATCGAGTTAGAGGATCTCGGCAAAAATATGTTCATGGGCTCACCATACGATGCCAATCCCGCAGATAACAAGCCTCTTCCAAGTTCTACTGAAGTTAGTAACTTCTGTAACCTGGAATATTCCAAGATTCCAGTAGAAATAAATTTTCCGGGTTCTGAAAACGAGTGGATTAAAGTTAGAAGCCCAGCTAACCTACTGAAGCCTCCGATGGAGCACTACTCAGGACTCCCCGATCTGGGAAGCAGTGGAAATTCAGAAAACCTGGAAAAAGAATTACCTGATCAATCAGAAAAAAGTCCACACAGCGAAGAGAATGAAAATACACTTCCTGATTCAATTTTTCTTTTAAGGGCAAGTCCCGAAACAAATACCACCGCATTGGGTGAAAGTCACAGTGAGGGAAAGCAAGAAGTGGTAGTTGATGACTATCATACAGCTTCACCCAAGTTCTCAGAAGAAGAGAAGATATCAATAACTTCCAATGGAAAGGAGGATAAGTATCCTAGAACTCACCCAAGAAACAAAGCCCGGGATGGATTCTTAATTTCTAGCTTGCTAAGAGGGAATAGCCCCAAAAGAGAGCATAAGAAGAAAAAACCCCAGTCTGTTAATCAGCAACTTCATGCAAGTCAGGTGCGTTCCAAAGCTAGAGATATCCGAATCCACACTTTGAAGACTCATACACGAGAAAAGAATCTGCTTTCAAAAAATCGAAAGAGGAAGAAGAAAAGGCGAGCCCACCATAAAACTGGTGCCAAGACTTGGCATAAATCCAACACTGAGGGCCAAAATTTGGGCACGTCTAATACACCAAAAGCACCATGCACCGAGTCAGAGGATGAGAAAATTCTTGTGGTGAATTACCGGAAAAACGGACTGCGTCTCGTTACATTTCTGGACAAAAACGGCTTTCAAAGGCATCTTCTGCTTTTCATCGACTCAGGTGTGGAAAACTCCAAGTATGATTTTGACCATCAAATCAACCAAGTATTCACGGATTCTTCCTTCCAAAGCTTGCCGTGCAATGAAGCACTGGTGAAAGAGGAGCTCCAAGAAATTGGTCAGAGAGAAGCGATCTTCGAACCTGATCTTCATAACAAACGTATCGTGTCAAATGGTCTGCTGAACAGCAGTTCAAGCCAAGAAACCAAGATTACTGAGAGCAAATATCAAGAACCTGGATCGGAATTAGTCGAGCCAGAAAAGGAGAGTACAAGCAGAGAAAGTGATTCCGTTGACCAGGTGAGGGAGTCTTCTTTCGTTGAGCGCCTTGACCAGTCGCATTCCAACGAGTCCATTCTCCATGTTCCTCTTCTTGAAAATAACGACAACTTTGCTCCCAGAGAGTCTCCAGAGCAGTTGGATTTCAATGATCAGTTGATCAAATTTGAGGAACCTAAAGAATCAGAGCAATTGTCTCCATCCAATGAATCAGAATATGACGTGGATTTTGCACCCAAAACTATGCGCGCTCATACGTTACGGCCAGAAACTCCAGCCACAATTTCTCCACTCAAATCTATTCTTACTGACCCATCTAAAAGATCCCCCGAAAGCAAGTTGCTCAGACAAAGGGTATCGTTTGATTTTAGCCAACCGGACCCCTGGGGTGCAGAAGCAAATAGCTATCCTGTATTGCCATTATACTCTCCATGCGAGGGGAGCCCGACGGACGCCGAGAGCAGACTCAGACACTTATTCCAGCCTGAAGAAAACTATGAAGTGAATAATGTTACAAGTGTTGCAGGTGAGTATATCAGACTCGAGGCAGATACTCTGGTGGGAGACTTGATAGGCGACTCTCACAGAGTGTTCGAGTACCCGGGCTCAACCTACCTCTCCTCATACTGGTGAGCAATCTAGATAAAAGTCTAAGACCTATTCTTAAATACTTATGCTAGGTTTCTTTAATACTATATGTAAAATAATCCAATATATCAAAAATTCAGTTGTAGGTTGGGATTTGTGTTACTGACTAGCTAAGTATTGGTGTAAACTTTGAACAGTCGAACGAGCTCCATGCATGCGCTCAATCTGTACAAGAAGAAGGTTTATACCTCGAAGCTTGGGCTCTGCGACAGTCAACATCTGCTGCCCATCTTGGGTTTCATTTATAGACTTGTCCAACACTTCTTGGTGCTTCTCAAGGACTTCTGTGACATTTCCTCCAAAGAGCTCCTGCTGAATAAGATCAAAGTGCCACCAGAGTTTCCAGAAGTATTTCTCCAAAAAGGTATCATAACGGACATACCTGGCATGAATTGACTGGAAGACCCGGAAAGTATCTTCTCCTAAGACCAAGGTCTTTCTCATCCTGGCGAGAGATGCACTGCAAAGAGGGAGTTTTTCTTCACACAACAGACTTGCACGTTGTAAATCAAACAACATTTCCATGAGAATGGAAAAGTTTCTTTGAGTCACCAGAATCGTATCGCTTTCATCGGGACTCGGTGCAGTGCTGAAGAAGTTGTCATAGGTTTCAATGTGGAACTGGCCTAGACGCTCTCTCAAGGCTTGTGTTTCTTCGCTAAGACGCTGGCACTGCTTGATAAATATTCTAGAGTTTAGCTGTTTGGTCCGGACAAACTCACAAATGGCAGGAAAGTTGATTCTAGTATCATTATAGCCGTGTTGAAACTCAATAACCCTTTTCTCTAGGTCTCTGTGAACACCAAAGAGGTCGATTTCTTCACTAGGAACCATTCGTTGGTATGGCATCCAAGGGGGTATTTCCCGAAGTTTTCTAATTGACATGGAGATAAGGCTGGCGGATAATTTGTCGTCGTCTTTCTTTTTAATGTGCGGCAAGTCTATATAGAAAGGCCGGGGCGCTCGGTAGAATTCTCTCCGGAAGTCCTCCACTAATCTCCTCTCAAGTGGCTGCATAAACACCTCAGACTGAACCCGTTTAGATCTTCGCTTAGGAATTATTAACACTTTGTTGTTTTCATTTGGATCCAGTAAATTCTCAGTACGAATTGGCTGCAAAACCATCGCTCCCTCCGAAGGAACGTTCTGCTTCATACTTAAGATGGTCTCCTTGAGAAGCCTATACTGCTCTTTTTCTTCTTTCTCTCGACTGGAAACCAGATCAATAAGATTGAGATGGTCTCGGAAATGGTCCCATGTGAGTAGAGGCGGCTGTGTGAAGGTTTTAGTTCTAAATAAGCGGGTATCTTTTAGGCCGGACGAAGCACCAAGGCCACTTTTGATGGCGAGGAAGAAGCGGGATATTGACAAGTTCAATGTCTTCGACGACCATGTGACATCAGTATAAGAGGACAGCTTGTTTGATTCAGTCATGATGGAATGATGGGTAGTTCTCACGTATTGCAACCTTGTGCAAAGTTGCGAAACCTCCGGTAGACCTATACGGTCCTGTATATAACAAAACTCTGTTTGGACTATTTGTCGGAACTGAATGCTCTCCGCTTGCAATTGTAGAGCAACAATAACGTTTGATAGACTCTTCTAAGCTCAAAATAATGACTCCGTGACAGATTCAAGTCTCAAAGAGGCGGATTTCCCCTTCTTATAGGCAAAGTCATTTTGGCCGGCATAAGCCAATATGCAGGCCGACTTAATTGCTCCTCCTAGCGACCATTTACTCCTTTCGTTGGAAATGTGCTCATCTACCCATGCATCAACAGTTAAGTCCAATACTAGAATGCCCCTTGATTGACCTTCCGGTAGGACACGTGAACGTGAAATTTGCTCACATCCATGCAGCCACGTGATCATGAGATACAGATATCCCGCAAGTTCAACACTATTATCGTGGAACTTATACTAATTACATCTACAGATTTGTTATTTCAACCTTTCAGTATATGCAAATAGTATGACCAGTACAGCTATGATTACTTGGAAAAGTGGCTGGCGGAATCTAGCGCTGTCTCACTTCCACTATCGTGAGCGTATAATACCTGCTCTTCTCTCGATTGTGAATAGATATTAGAATTCCAGCTGCCTTCTGTAAGAGAATCTTCAAAATTTATAACTTCCGTCATATGAATAAGCTCGGTACATGTACCTTTAAGCGAATGGCATAGAGCTTTAAGTTCCGAGAGATCCATGAAGCACTGGATCTGGCTTAACTTATTATGCCTCTCCTCAATAGACATTCTCACATGACCAAGAGTGAAATTCGTAGTGGATAAACTATCAAGAGTGTGTATCAAGTAATCACCAGATTGAAAGACTAAGAAAGCCTTGGAAACTTGTGAAGTGTAGCTCTTTATGGTTTCAAGTTCCTCCCTCATACAAGCACGAAAGCGATCTCCATCAATATCGCTGTTAAAAAGAGCATTTTTTTGCTGGTCCATGTCCAGGCTGAATTCCTGGATGTCATGCAAAAGCTTTGGCATATATAGACATAAATCCTCAGCCATCTTGATATAGCTCTTTACCACCTTTTCCAAGCCCTTTTCAGCATAATTTTTGTATTCAAAGAGCATCAACGGATTCTCAAACTCCCGTGCTAGGTAATCTGCAAGCTGGGATACAGAGGTCTCGATATACTGCTGAGAGAGCTCCATTGGACCGTCCACTTCGAGAATAGAATCAGCGAGCCAGGGATCCAGATACTCAAAACGGTTTACCAAAGGAAATGGCCTCTTCTCTTTAAAAAGGCTTTTGTAGTGACTGTGTGCTGGACAAACCTGGGTGCGTGCTCGACTCTCCACGCCGAAGGAGGTTTCGAAGTCGAACTGTCTAACGCATGGCGGTATCTTCTGGTGCACTATAAAACAAATATCAGCAAGATGAGCAAGATAAGCCAAGACATTAACATGACCGAAATTTGTGCTTCGACTCTCTTCTTTTTCAAACAGGTCACTCATTTGGTCTCTGGTGGTGACTGAAGTGCTCGTGTTTGACTGCGAACGGTTGCAAATCGACCTGGGATGTACGGGTGCACTTAGGGAGGTCTTCTTGAGCGCTATCTTTTACGCTCGTGTATATAGGAGTGCATCCTTTGTCCACCAACTTCTTTAGGTAAGGATTGGATGGTGTTGTGTTCATATGTAGTATTATTTATGACAGCTAAGCTCGAACTCTTATGACTGACTTTCTTATCAATCTTTATTAGAACGGGTTACTCCGCCTTTGTGTCAGGATCTTGGTTGATATGCCAACCAAAATGCACGGGTTTCCACTCCTGTCGTAGGCCAACGTAGACTCCCTCTCGATAAGTGTTAGAAATGAGCTCATCTGCACATACAGCGAATTCTAACACTTGCATACCCCACTATAGGACCATGAACTTGCCTCACTTAATCACGTGCCATGGGCACGTGATCCAAATAAGTTCAGATGTCCTGCAAGTTCAACAGGTCCATCGCGCAGCGATGACTTGCACTTAACATCTCTATCTAATACAACATGGCCAAGGCACCCAAGAAGAAGTTCTCCACATCGGCCAGCACCACGGCACCAACTGTGTCTGCAGACAAGCACCTCAACTCGGTGTTCAAGTTCAACACCAACCTTGGCCAGCACATTCTCAAGAACCCTTTGGTGGCACAGGGGATTGTAGACAAGGCGCAGATCAAACCCAGCGATGTGGTCTTGGAAGTCGGTCCTGGTACAGGTAACCTTACGGTGAGGATCTTGGAGCAAGCCAGGAAGGTAATAGCTGTGGAAATGGACCCCAGAATGGCTGCCGAGTTGACCAAGAGAGTCCATGGCACCCCACAAGAAAAGAAGCTTGAGATTTTGCTTGGAGACTTTATGAAGACAGAACTCCCCTACTTCGACGTGTGTATCTCCAACACGCCGTACCAGATTTCATCTCCTTTGGTGTTCAAATTGCTCAACCAACCCAGACCTCCACGTGTGTCGATTCTCATGTTCCAAAGAGAATTTGCATTGCGTCTTTTGGCCAGACCGGGTGATACCTTATACTGCCGACTCTCTGCAAACGTGCAGATGTGGGCCAATGTTACACACATAATGAAGGTTGGCAAGAACAACTTCCGTCCACCCCCACAGGTGGAGTCGTCCGTGGTGAGGATTGAGATTAAACAACCTCGTCCATCGGTGGACTTCAACGAATGGGACGGGTTGCTCCGAATCTGCTTTGTGAGAAAAAACAAAACCGTGGCTGCTGGCTTCAAGTCCAATAACGTGCTTGAGATCCTCACGAAAAACTACACGGCTTTCCTTGCCCTGCAGAATGCTGATGCCATGGAGACGGATGCCAAGGGCGACTTGAGCAACGTTGTCAAGGAGAAAATCAATACTGTGCTCTCCGAAACGGGTTTTGCAGAGCAGAGATCGGCCAAGATGGACCAGACCGATTTTTTGAAGCTTTTGTATGCCTTCCATCAGGTGGGTATTCATTTCGCATGAGCCTACACATTTAGAGTACATTTTAATTACGACTTTCACTCTTTTCAACCAAACTTTTTCTGAATTTGACTTTTTGAATTAGCAGAATCTACTATTTCAACTAGGACAAATTTCATATTTCTTATACACTCATGCTCTATCTTCTCTTGGTCTTGACTGACAAGTCTTTCTCAACAATGTCACCCACACCGCCCAACTGCTCAAGCTCATCCTCGGTGATTCTGACTTGCTCTCTTCTCTCCCAGAATCTGTCCTCACAGAGATCAAATGCTGCCTTCTTCAAGTACTTACCACGTGCGTCTCTGTTATTTGAGATGGACCACTCCAAGAACTGTGCACCCGTACGCACGTAGAATGCGCGCAATGTCTCGAAAGGCTTGGGTTGTGGGAGCCATGGCCGTGGGTCTGGAATGGCTTCCTCTTCTTCTTCTTCCTCCTGCTCCTCCTCCTTTTCTTCCTCCTCATCGTCTTCTGGTTCCTCTTCCTCCTCTTCCTCGTCGTCTTCGTCGTCTTCATCGTCTTCATCATCGGAGCCCACGTACTCCTTCTCTAACTCACTTAAGTCTTCCCAAATGACCTTGACTCCGTCCAACTTATTTAAGTCAATTGCATAGAACGAGTCAAGAGCAAACTCTTGTTCTTCTCTTTCGAACACACCACCAAAAATGTATAACGTGTCGTCCACCACACACGTAGTGGCATTGTATCTGGCGTGAGGTAACTGGTTTGAAATGGCGAACTCCACTTTATCGCTTTCCATCTCCTCTCTCTCCTCCAACTGCTTAAGACGCTCAATCTGGGAGATCTCCTCGTCTTCTTCGTCATCGTTCAAGCTGGCCTTGGCCAAAATCGAGTTCAAAATATCCTCCAAGTCCTCGTCCCTGGTCTTCTGTGGTTGCTGCTCCTGCTTCTTCTTCTTGCGAGGCTTAAGACTCAAGTTGAACCATCGGTTGGAGTCGGTTTGGTACGAAAGCAAAGTGTTAAAGAACTGCGACTCCAAGTTGTCTTCACTCTCATCAAAGTCATAAACACCTCCAAACAAAATACCTCTGTTCTTGTGGCTGACCATGGAGCATCCAACACGAGGAGACGGCGTGAATCCCTGCTTTCTTCTCCGCTCAAAACGAATGGCTTTAGGATCGGCTTTCATTTTAATGAGCCATGCATCCGTCAACACCTTTCCTTTCTGCAAGCCCTTCTTTGCTTTCACCTTGCAATAACCACCGTAGATCACAGCACCTTCTGCATGTTGCACCAACGAATGGCCAGATCTGGCATCTGGCAAGATGTGCGTGGAGGGAAACTCTACCTCCGTCCATTTGTAGGTGGTGATGTCGAAAAGCCACATGTCCAGGAGGTATGTGGTCAGAGTACCCAAGTCACGGAAACCACCATGCAAGATGATGTAGTTCTTCCAAACACACATACGGTGACCGGAACGAGCAGAGGGACCTTTCTTCTGGTCAAGCTTGGTCCACTCCTTGCTTTCGGCATCCAAGATCCAAGTGTCTCCATAGTGGTAGAAAGTAGACTGTTTTGGCGACGAAAACTCTCCTCCAAACATCACGATGACCCCCGAAGGGTGTGCACACATGGCCTGGGATGAACGAGGAAGTGGTGAGTTCTTGGATGTGATCTTTCTCCACGTGTTGTTCTCAATGGTGTAGGTGTACAAGTCATTGTAGAAGTGGGCATGCGAGTCCACCTCGTGTTCTCCTCCAAACAAGAACATCTCCCGCTTTCCGTGGATGGGTGAAGCCACGAGCGATGGGTTTAATCTGCTGGATGGCCTGGGGCACACTTCGATCTTGATGGCGTTAAACTCCTCCTGCTCTTTGGCGAACTGCTCCAAGATGGCATCGATATCCTGGTCATCCTCGTCCTCGCCATTTTTCTTGGCCAATTTTTTGTTTTTGGAGTCTGATTTGGCAGTGTTTTTTTTTTGCTTTTCGGCAGTACGGGCTTTTTTAGCCTCCTTGGCCTTCTTGTCCTTCTTAGCCATGAGTACTTAGACTTTTGGATGAACTGCGAACTCATCGCACTCAACACCCGACCACCATACAGACCTTGGTCTGACCCTATCTTTACAACATTATACATTTGATCACTGATTTCATGTTATGAGATTGCAAATGACCATTAGAGTTAAATTCTACAGTCTAAAACATCTACATGTAGCATTTATATTCCAGAATTAGATTTAGAATCTATATGCATCAGACCGAAATCGTCTTCCAAATGTTCAACCCGTCTCCTCCAGTAGACACCAAACAGCCGGGGATCTGCCTATGCCATCTGACATCCTTCACATCTCTCTGCCAGTGTACAAACAACAATTGTGGGGGAATGTCGCTCAACTCTTGTGTCTCCTTCTTCTGCTGTGCGATTTCTTCATCATCTGCCTCCACAGCCAAGTCCCAAAGCGTGACAGTATTATCTTCTGAAGAGACTGCAATGATGGACTCATCCAATGGGTTGAAGGAAATGGACGTGATGGCCGACTTGTGGAAATCGTAGTGTGCGACTGGAGAAGGTTGTTCTTTTCCGGTGAAGTTTCTCAAGTCCCACACGCTCCACGAGCCATCGTCGTGTCCCGATGCCAACAAGTGGCTGATTTTGTCGCTCCACGAAATGACATTGACGTCCGTTGTAGAGGCCTGCACTGAGAGCACCGGCTTGTGTTTCTTGGAACGAGTGTCCCAGATTCTCACGTAGCCATCACAGCCACCACTGGCAAAAACGGTGTTTTCACTGGTGGACCACTGAATATCTTCAATTGAGTCGTGCGAGGCAGTGAAGGGCGTCTTGTCCGTGACCCAGTTAGATGTAGTTCTGTTGGTGAGGTGGATACGGCCCAGAGAGTCTCCGCTTAGAAGTGCTCCAGTGTTGATGAGCGGAGACCAGTCCAACCCGTACCCTTCCACATTGCCGTGGACACGGATGGTATGGGCAGGTCTATTGGCTGTTTTAGGCATCATGTAACCTGGCGTGTTGAAAGATTTGTACTGTGAGGCCAAGTCGAAGATGTGCACTTCTCCGTTTTCTTGCAGAAGGGCTGTAAGGTACTCTCCGGTTTCTTGTGCATGCGGAGACACGCGGATTCTGTTGGTCGTGGACTTGAGAGGAATGGTTTCAGACATCATGACGGGGTCAACGTTATCGTCGTCTTCATCCTCTTCATCGTCTTCGTCATCTTCGTCTTTGACCAAAGTCTTAGCCAAGGATGACAATTTCATGGAAATCAACTGATTGTCCTTGGCCTTAGATGCCTGTGTAGCTGTTGCCACGTATAAAGACGCAGGGTAGTTTCTTCTTTCATTGCCCAAGTTATCGGGTAAAATATCAAGCGTCAAGCATGGCCATGGCATGTTGACGTTGTGCAACATCTCATAGACGGAAGGGTCTGCTTCCAACACCTCATCGGGGCCCAACGGCTTGGATCTGTGGGGCAAATAGAGATCAGAAACAGGCTCTGCTTCCTCCTCTTTTTCCTGGAGTTCTATGCTCTTTTCTCCCATCTCCTCGTCTTCTTCGCCTGCTGAGTCCAACTCTATGATTTCTCCGTCCGACTCGAAGTCATCGCCGTAGGGATCTTCGAATTGGCCCATTTCTGTATCGTTTTCGGGGTCCACTTGAGTGGGTCCCTCTGAAGAGTTCGTTTTGAGTGCTCCTCTTGGAAGATCATCTTCCTCAGCTGATCTTTTACTCATGGTGATGTCGGTGAACGGAATTCTGATGGAAGTTGCGATGCGATGCCAGAGAATTTTGACGTCACGTGACCAGATGTCACAACCCACCTGCCCCCACACTTCTACCCGTTTCAGCATTCACTTAGAGTTCCAGAATAGCAAACCAAGATTCAGAGTCTCAACCCCAGCTTATTTACAGGCGACTACTATAATTTGTGGTGTACGGGTGTCTTGTCATATCAGCTCTCTCTCTCATCACACTACTCATCCACCTTAAATGGAGCGCAAGGCCTTTCTCGACCAAGAGCCGCCACCCGGCTATGTTGCTGGTGTGGGTAGAGGTGCCTCGGGATTTACCACAAGCGCCGACACGGGCCCCATGAGGTTTGAGTCGGAGTTTGGTGGTGAAGTTGATTCTGAGAGTGCTCAAGCCGGCATTCTAGCGCAAACCTCAGCTTATTCGGCAGAAGATGAAGAGGCGGACAGAATATATGAAGAAATCGACCGTCGGATCCAAAGTCGCCGTCGAAAAAATGACTCACAAGACCTGCGGAGCTTGGAGAAGGTAGAGATTCCCACAGGAACTGGGGTCATCCAGCACCTTTTCACGGATCTCAAGTCCGACTTGAGCAAGGTCACCGTGGACGAGTGGGCAAACCTTCCCCTGGTTGGAGATCTCACGCGCAAAAACAAGAGGCAGAGACTACTAGAACAGCAGCTGCAACGGTCATATGCAGCCCCAGACGCACTTATAGCCAGATCTGGATCTGGATCTGGATCTGGTGCTGGTGCTGGTGCTGAATCAATGCAGGTACAGCCCAATGGCAACGAGAGCAACATTAAGCTCTCGGATATAGAAGAGTGGGAGAACCAGCATGCAAATATTGGTGATGTGGACAAAGGAAGGCAGATATTGGCATCTCTACGAAGAACGCAGCCGTATAAAGCCGATTCGTGGATCTCGTCGGCACGTCTCGAAGAACAGGCGAAGAATTGGCCACTTGCTAAGACCTACATTAAGCAAGGATGCAACGCCGTACCACATGACGAGCTGGTATGGTTGGAGAGCATACGACTCCACCGAAGTGAGGGTGTGACCTTGTGCAAATCGTTGATGAATGAAGCACTCCGGCTCAACTCTAAATCGGAAAAACTATGGCTTGCTGCAGTGAAATTGGAGAATCCGGCAGACGTCTTTTCCCAAAAGAAAGTGCTAATGAAAGCGTTGGAGTTTCTACCCTCGAACACCATGCTTTGGAAAGAGCTTATAAAAATTGAAGAGGATGAGGAAGATAAGGCTCGCTTGCTTTCAAAGGCAACAGAGCTCTGTCCTACTGAATGGGATTTCTGGCTCAGTTCCATCAACCTCTCTTCGTATGCGGACTCCAAAGCTCTTCTCAACAAAGCTCGCAAACTGTTGCCCCAGGAAATCAAGGTGTGGACCACGGCGTTGAAGCTTGAGGAGAGAGAAAACCCGGATGTGTCATTGAAAAAGCTCTTGACCATGATCACCAAAGGATCTGCAGAGCTTACCAAGAACTCCGTTGATATTAGTGTTGGTAGATGGCTTGAAGATGCAGTCCTTGCCCAAACCGAGGGTTTTGCCAAATCTTCTCGGGCAATGGCTTATCTAGCCATGGAAAAGGTAGCCGACGGAAACTTACTGGAAATGGTTAAGTTTGCGGAAGAATATACGGCCCTGAACCAGGCTGTCGCAGCTTATATTCGGTCGTTTATCACTGAGCGGTACCCAGAAGATGAGTCTAACTGGCGTGGTCTCTTCCGGCTTCTCAAGCTGACAGACCGGACCCAATTATATGAAGCATATGCGAAAGCAATCCTGGTCAACCCGAAGCTGGAGTTATTCTACCTTATGTGCGCGAAGGACCAGTGGGTTCTAGATGCCGATGTCGATACAGCAAGACTGACTCTTCAAAAGGCATTGGATCAAAACCATCACAGCGAGGAGATCTGGTCTGCAAGAATCAAATTGGAAGTACGTTCAAATTGCTTCGAAAACGCCCTCCTGATTTCCAAAGATTCACTACGAGAAATCGGTGACACTTCTCCACGCATGTGGTATAAGCACATCCATCTCCTTAGATATTGCCACTTCAAACAAATTTTGCAAGTTGATGAAGAAAGTCTTGAATCAGCATCGGAAAAGGCTTTCAACGAACATTCGCATGAAAAAATCATTCTCCAAAGGTCCCAGGTGCTCATTGATATGGGTGACTTGAAGGCTGCTAGAGAGACACTTTCAGCCGGAACCAGAATGTGCCCCCAAAGTGCATCAATCTGGATTTCTCTTTCAGACTTGGACATCAAGCTCTCTGCTATTGCAAGAGCAAGGTCTCTCTTGGACACTGCTTTGTTGGATATAAAAAATGAGCCCAGATTGTGGGAGGCACGCATTAACCTTGAGTTGCAGCTGAAGGATATGGTCTATGCAAGGCAACTCATGAATAAGTCTTTGAAGCTATTCCCTGGTTCATCAGAGCTCTGGATTCTTTACCTACGCTTGATCCCCAAAATGGCACATCGGAAAAACGGATTTCTCGATGCCCTCAAGAAAACAAATAATTCTACAGAAGTACTCTTGGGCATTGGCGTGTTTTTCTGGATTGACGGTAAGTTTGCAAAGGCGAAGGCCTGGTTCGAACGCTCATTGAATAGCGACAAGGAAAACGGTGATGCATGGGCGTGGATGTACTGTTTTCACTCGAAACACGGTACAGAGAGTGATACGGTGACCTTGATTTCTGACCTAGAAAAACATTTCGATACGATCATAAAAGGCCGTGCTTGGATTTCTGTCGTCAAAGATCCTCGGAATCTCGACAAGTCATATGAGTCATGTATTAAACTAGTGGCAGATAAGCTATTAGAATCTGCCGTGTGACCAGACTGCTCAATTATTTCTCACGTATTGATCGTATATCTTCAAATTTAATGCACTTAAGAAACACGGAATCTGGTTTTTCTCTCCCACCCACTGCTGGACCAAGTCTTCGCAAACAGACTTGAACTCGTAGCTTCCGTGAGCCTTCAACGATTTCAGACGCACATCTATCATTAGGTATGGAGGGTTGCTCTCAGAATCTAACTGGGTCATATATCTTGAAACAAGCTTAATTCTCGAGCAAACGTCATTGGGGTTGATGGGGCTAGGAATGAATTCGATGGTGTAGCCGAAGTACCTTGACATCATGGCAATGATTTCACGGCTTTTGTCGGCATAAACAGACTTGAGACGGTCTATTTTCTTCAATAGCTGATCGATTTTTGTTTGCAAGATATCCTTGTCGTTTTCTTGACGCGCAAAAACTGACTTTGGAACACTCTCCACATCCTGCAAGTGAATATATTTTGCAATAAGACCCTCGTTTTCTTGTCTCAAAGAGTCCAACACTTCTTGTTTTACAAGCTGATCTTTAGCAAAAGGATTTGCCAGAAGTTGAAGAACTTTTTCTCCAGTTGATTTTTGTGCCTCTTGCGATAACTTGAGTTGGGTTTTTAACGATTGTTTCTCATCCTTGAGACTTTTCAATTGAGTGAGGAGATCCAATTTCTCTGCACGCAATGACGCCAAGTTTTTGGACTTTGTGTCCTGGTCATAATCCGCATCATCTATCAAGCGTGGCCGTTTCGTAGGTAAAGACAGCGCGGACTTTACTGATGTTTTTTGGCGTACCTGCTCAAGCTCTTGTTTATATTCGTCCACCAACTTCTCCAAATTCGACATGTACTGATCTACAGCACCTTTCTTTTCTGGATTTTGTGCTTCAGTGTTGGAAATTGCGGCTTTCTGGCTGGACACCACAGTGTCCAAGTCTTTGAGTGACTTGCGCAAGAATTCAATCTCCTTTCTGTTGAGTGTCTGCTGCTTGAGCAATTCTTTTCTCTCCAACGTCTTGCTGTTGACTTCCTCCTTTAAACCATCAATTAAAGGCCCCAACTCTTTCTCGACTTTATAATTCAAGTCCTGCACCTGTTGGGCCATTTCATTAAGTGCTGCCTCTCTTTCTTTGAGCTTATCGCTAATGATGAGATTTTTGTTCTGGAGGTTCTTGTAGGACTGGATGAAATTCAAGACATCTTCATCTCCCGAGGATCCGATTTGACTTGAGATGAGGCCAAAATAGTCGTTGAACTTTGCCTGCAATTCCGCATTGCTTGACTTTAAACCGGCCAACTGCGCCTGTGTCTTTTCAGCAGCCTGTAATTTGGATGTGAGAGATGCAACCTTTTGCTTTAAAAGTTCGTTGTTGTATTTTCGCTGGAGAAGCAGGTCACATTTGGTTTGTAGATCATTAGCAACCTTCCTCTGCGAGAGAAGACTGAGCTGAAGCTCGTGCATTTTCTTTTCTGAATCTCCATTTTCAAGTTTTGCAGTAAGACTGTTGATGCGCTCCAATAAAGAGTCGTTTATCTGAGTCAACTTGCCGTTTTCGGCCTCTAGCGTGCTGCTTTTCTCCCTATACTGATCATTCATAGCAAGCTCTCGATTGAGATCCGCCTGAAGGTGTTGGCATTTTCCCGCCATGGCCTGGTATTGTCTCTCATATTGGTCCAATTTTACATTAAGTGTTTTGTTTTGGGCGTTCATCTGTTTCAACTTCAGGCTGAGATCTTCGCTTGATTTACCCGAAACTTCTTGCTGGTTCTTGATCTTCAGCTGCAACTCCTTTCTTTGGTTATATACAAAATCAAAATTTGCCTGGAGCTGAGAGAGCTCAGCATTCTTCCGGGATAGAAGCTCTTCGTAACGAGCAATACTGGAGTCTTTGCTTTGTTGTAAGAGCTTTTTCTCAGTCTTCAATGCTGATAACTCATACTCTAGCCGAGAGACCTTTTCTTTGGAAAGCACGGTTGTGGAATCTAACCGAGACGGCCGCTCGAGAAAGGGTGACAGGCTTCCATCCATAACGGGATATACAATAGAGAAGTGGTATTGGAGTTGATGTGTTTGGCCTGGCGCGGGTGTGCATGTGGCTTCCACGCCAGGCTTGTCCGCTTGACCCGCAATCCAAGTCCTAACGTATTCTACTAGACAGCCAAGATGTCGAAAGTGTATGTGAAATGCATTTCTTATAGCTCCCACAGTTACTAACCTGCAGACCCCGGAATTTCAAATTACTAGAAGAGTTGGAGAAAGGAGAAAAAGGCTTGGGTGCCCAGTCGATCTCCTATGGTTTGACCAACCAAGACGACATTACCATGACCAACTGGAACGGCACCATTTTGGGGCCTCCACACTCGAACCACGAAAATAGAATCTATTCCTTAAACATTGTGTGTGGCAAGAAGTACCCGGAAGAACCTCCACGGGTGACGTTCGTGTCCAAGATCAACTTGCCGTGTGTGGACTCGCAGGGTAATGTTTTGGCCGAGAATTTCGACACGTTGAAGAACTGGAAACGGTCTTACACCATGGAGATCGTTCTCTTGGAGTTGAGGAAGTCAATGGCTTCTGCTGCCAACAAAAAGTTACAGCAGCCCCCTGAAGGGTCCTGTTACTAGGCCCCCGTCTTAGTATTAATATTTAAGCTCTACAGCCTTATCAATCTTCGCTTGCATCGGTTTGCGCCGCCTGTGTTTCCATCCACTTCGCTAGATCGACTTCTGCCTGTAGAAACCTTTGGATCTCCGAGCTGTACCTCGTCTTGATCACATCGTTGCTGCTGCTGTCAGTGACCTCTATATTGATCCACCGCTCAATGCTCAGTTTCTTTCCCTTATTCGTAGTCACGTACGAGTCTAAGCACCGCTGGAAGACTCTTTTGAATGGTATGCAAATCGTTTCCAGGACATTGCTGGCCTCGGAGATTTTGAATGTGCACTCCAGCTGCGTTATGGCTTTGAGCGTGCATTGGTACTTGTCGGGGTTTTCTAGTTGCTTTTGGTAGAGCTTCTGGATATCTTGCCGAGTACGCACGGGCGTGGGTGGAGCCATTGGTGTGGGGTGAGCTGATGAAGTGGTCGCAGTATGTAAATGCTATAACTTAATGCGAAGAGTGCGAATCGGGTGCATTAAACACTGGCATGTATTGATATTGTATTAGACAATGAAAGTAATTAAAATCCACATATGAGACATTAATAGTGGTTTAGATATCAAAGAACTGCATGTGGTAAAGCATAGTATTTTCTTTATTTTGGCCATTCTAAATGGCACTCTATGCTCACCACAAGACAACAAGACTAAAGCTGCATGCACTTCACGGATCTAGTAATTGCTCTTGGTCACATTACACAGTAGATGCGTGTGCTAGTTGGTGGAATCTGTTTCCCCTTAAGCACTTTCTAGTTTGATATTTGGAACTGCATTGCTGTCCTCCCGGATGGTCTGCCTAGCACCGCACGTCTACTCCCCGCCGTTTCTCGGCCTCTCTCATTTCGAACATCACCTGCGCTCCAACAAACAACGATGCCAGGGACAAAACCAAGTAGGAGAATCCGCCGATGGTATTAGTTAAGGATGCCAAGAGCGCAATGGTTCCATCTTTGCCCAAACAGAATCCAAACAAATTGGCGATCATCATCATCCAGATATTTACAACGGCTCCCACCGCACATAAGTGCCTGTACCAAGGCCTGTCGGCAAACTTCCGGAAGTAAGCCGTAGCAAAAAGCTCAGGTAAGAGCAATATCACAATCAACCAGCCCCACATGAGGAGTTTCAATTCAATGTCGTGCCACACGGCCACGAAGCTGAACACCAAGAGTGAGTTCACCACTCTAGACTTAAACCCATTTGCGCCTGCGCCAGCCCCGCCCAAGGGGATATAGATGTAGCGAATCACCCATTTGTTGAATGACCGGTGCCATGCTCTCCAAAAAGCCACAGCAGAGTAGTTATTGTCCATGCATCTGATCATATTCTCTGGGGGGTCAATGCCATCAAGCAAGCTCCAGAAACGAAAGATTCGCCATGGAATAAGAAGCTTGAGCCAGATGATATTCAAGTTGAACATTCCCAACATAGAGATCTGGAACGGCGTGTCCCCATCCCATGCCTTTGTTTTTGAAACTGCAACAACGTACATAAAGTGGAGTAAAAATTCCATGACCAACACGCAAAAGAGCAAGCGAAGGCCATAGATAATTGTTCTCTTCGCATCCTTTGTAGAGGAAAGCTGGCGGTAATTGGACTGATACATGTAGTCGTTAAACGTGATGATGGGGCCTCCAATAAACAATGGAGCATATGTCAAGTACGACATGTAGTTGGATAAGGAGTATTCAGAGAGATCGAGCGGTGTCGTCAATCTAGCTCTCTCGTCAAGTTCAGGGGCCATGCTTGGATTGGCCTCATAGCTTGGTTTCCCATCGAAGTCTAACGATATATCCTGAGAGAAGCTAGTAAGTTGGGTTTTCTTCTCCAAGAAATCTAAGGTAAATGACAACATTCTAAGCAAGCTGAAATTGTAGAAGACATCCCAGCGAGCCACAATGCCATGGAATCCGTTGTCTAAGAACGCAATATGCAATGGGGTATCTTTGAAATGGTGGTTTATGAAAAGCGAGCCCACCCCGTAAATCCAAAGACACCACCGGGCCACTTTGGGACTCTCAATGTATTTCGCCATGGCGAACATAACTAGTGTATGGGCCAAGACGCGGACAGTATTTGTCCCATGCAAGATAAAGAGATAGACCAGACCAAAAGCCAAATCATAAGAGGTTCTTTTTAATGGATACATTAATGACACAATTCTTCTGAGTGCCGTATGCACGACGACAAACCCCCAGATGATCCAGAAATTGTCCCGCAAAAACCGGTACTGCTGGTCTGAATTGTCGACTTTTCTCCCGAACATCCATCCCTCCGACAACAAGTGCTGGAAGCGAGGGTAATTGGGGTTTGTTTCATTGGATGCGTCCATGGCCGTTTTATACATCATCGGCACCACCACGGCAAAAACAGCCATGTATACCTTGAACTCTAGCGTATGCCATCTGGACTCAGGCTTGGCCCGGGCAATGATGGCTTTTTTCTTTGCTAGATCCTCGGGAGGAAAGAGCCTCGTATCGAGCGTTTCCAAAGAAAAAAACCGAAGAAACCCACTCAAGTATTGGTTCATGCTTTCGGTGGGTAGTAGTAGGTGGCACCAGTAGTGCAGATCTTGTCACCACCGCGCGCCAAGTAGCGAGTTCATGAGCCGCACTCACGGGCCTATTCTGAAGACACACTAGGACTTCAAAAATGGAAATTGTATTCTTTTTTTTCTTCTATATATATGCTGGGATAACTTTATCTTGAGGTTTTTTTGGATATACTGAATTTTTATCCTAAAATGGGATTTTCGATTTTTTAGCTGAATTCATAGTATTCAGCAGTTCCTGTACCAAACGGAACTAAAAACGTAAATGGTCAGAACTACCTTAACACCCAACAGATATCGAGTACACGCCAGAAAAACAAGCAATGAAATTTTACAATTATAAAACGAAACCCAAAGTTAATCTTGTATTAGCTTTTGAAATAGAAAAAATTATTGTAGACTCTTTTGGCTGACCGGTAGTGGTGTACTGATTGCTAGTTGTGTATATGAGGCCTCAGCGAAAACGAGCCCTCGCTGAGCTGAACCGTTACCTCCACTAGCATGTCAGACGATTTCGAGAGAAGACCCAACCCAAAGGGCTGGACGCCGCCAAAGGCTCCTTATAATCCTTATGATCCCACAGATGTGAGACCTCCTGAGGGATACCCTTCGGAGTTCAAGATCCCCAGCGATGCTCCCACTGGTCACTCCTCTATACCAAAAAACCCTACCCAGTACAAAACAGTCAACGAGACCATGAAGAAACTCAACTACACTCCTCGGCCCAGGTCTTCTTTATACCCGGGCCAATATATGGTGTTGCGGAAAGTGGACACCAACCAGAGATTGAATACAGGCACGAGGTGGTTTGGAACCTTTGTCACGGGCTCCATTATCGTGTATTTTTCCTTTTTCTACCGGTGGAATGACGGTCGTGAAAACGTCTTGTCTGATTTTTACAGAACTCGTCTTAAGCTCAAGGAACGTTTCTTTGGGCTCTCTGACTTGGAGCATGAGGACTTGTACCACCCCAAGGATGCCAATATTGTCTTGAAAAATGTGCGCGATGCCGAGTATATCCCAGAGGATATCCGTCGGACCAAGGAGGGCGAATATGCATTGAACAGGCCTTCTGAGAGGCATGTTTTGGAGGCACAGAGACTTCAGCAGGAGCAAGAGGAACGTCTTTTACGCGAACTAGATGCACACAAACAATATGCCCAGGAGTTTATGGCAGACGGTGCCCCGGAAAAGAAGAAGAGGTTCTGGCTTTTTTAGACTGGCACTCTATTGATAAAGCATGTCTCCAAATATATGTATATAGAAGCTGATAGTTGCAATATAGAACATTCGTTGCTCCAGTCCGTAAGGTTGTACGGCCTTTTACGGCCCATTTACTCAGATTTTTAGTGTTAGTATATAAAAATGGTTTTTCCAGAGCATAGTTGCGCTACTACAATGTGAAAAGGGAACTTCTTGCCTTCTAAAAGGCCCAAGGTGGTGTCTTACAACTTCCAAATGCTTAATATGGTTTGTAAAGTAAGGAAATTTAGAAGAATCCAAATGGTTGTATAGTGTAGTGGTTATCACTTTCGGTTTTGATCCGAACAACCCCGGTTCGAATCCGGGTACGACCTTTTTTGTGCGTGCTTTTTTCGCCTTTTTTTTTTTGACCCGCTCAAACAGTTACCCGCACGAGCTGCGGGCTATAAAAGAGCGAAGATTTCATCGTGAGATCTCTTTTCTTTAACGCAAAATTCACAGCCACTCACAACGTAACAGCATCCTATTGAGGTTGAACCCATTACGGCGTTCCAGACCCATGACCATTGGGGTATTGTTGTATTTTTATGAGCGGTGGACTGGAGAATAATTGGTTGATCTTGGGTGCAGCATTCCATCGGTAAATACTAGCTATTTCTAAGGGTTTACCTTCGTGTGCCCGTATGGGGTTTGCTGCAATGATCGGCTATACATTTGTTTCGTAGTACTTTTCTGTATTAGCTTTTAGCTTTCCCCTTCATCTCCTCAAACTTTCTTAGGCTCTCAGTAAGTTTACTTAAGAGTGGTCTACACTGTTCCAATCTAATTGGTCTGTTGTATACCTAAAGACAAAGAGCATCTTCGCGGACAATGAAATCTCTGCGGGTCTTCTTAACTCCCTGCGCGTGTTAGTTATGCATATAGCAAGTAAGAGACTGAAAGGGTAGTGTGTATGTGACCATGTAGTTACCGACATCAACTACACCAACATTCAACAACGGCCCAACAAGTCTCATGGGAAAGAAGTTCTTGAAACAGCATGAAATCCCCCCTACATTTGGGAGTCCTCTTGCTCTTGCAACTAACCCTTGTGCGCTCGGTGACTGTGTTTGAAAACTCCACCTTAGCATGTATAGACGTTCCAACGCTTCCGTCAAAGGAACAATGCCACTTTGTGCGATCCAATTGCAACACGAACGAATATAATATAGGCGCCTTTGATTACTTGAGCTTTTACTATTGCTCTTCCATCCGCGCTCTTCCCACCACCGTTTTCTGTGTGGTAACAGTGGTCTGCTTCGTCTCGCTAGCAGTCACTGCGAGTAATTACTTGTGCCCTAACCTATATTCCATATCAAAGTTCCTAGAACTTTCCGACAATCTCGCCGGACTCACGTTACTAGCGCTAGGAAATGGCCTGGCGGATGTGGTGTCTACGTTTAGAGCGTTGGAGGTTGGTGCCACGGGTCTTGCGGTTTCGGAGCTATTGGGGGCGGCGTTTTTTATTTTAACTGTTGTAGTGGGCGCAGTGTCTGTTATTAGTCCCTTTAAAGTGCCTAAGATGGAGTTTTTAAGAGACTCAACCTTTTATATTTTGGTTTTGCTCGTGATCATGTGCTCTCTTTTTATGGGCCAATTTAACTATTATAACTCGACCGCACTAGTGCTTATTTATGTTGTTTATGTTCTTGTGGTGATATACAGTCACTCTATTCTAGTTGATAAACATTTTTTGAACTTAAATTTGGCACGGCTCAGAAGCCACTACGACGAGACCTGGGTTGAGCCTACTCACTCCGTGCCCGAGATTATTGAACCTTCGATTGATACTTTAGCTTCGCCTGAAGACCTCAATGAATATGAGATGTTCATTAGGTCTATGGGTAGCAACGAACTTCAAGTCCCCATCGAAACGGGTTCCTACGGCCTAAAAGTTCTATTGAAAGGTCTCTCAAAGCACACGTCCAAACATGCCCATGGAGCTCAATCTCCTATATACCTCACCAACGAAAGACAGTTGAGTGCCGAGGCTCCTGAAGAAGAGAACCACCAGGACACCCCGCAAGCCGAAGTGGTCCTGTACAAAGACATATGGAGGATGTTCTTGCCCGTTCAAGAAGACGATGCACCCTTTTATCTGAAGATCATGTATGTTTTGTCTTTTCCAGCTAACATGGCTCTCAAATTGACCACTCCCAATCGAGAAGAAGCAATTAACCATATCCAAACATACCGGTCTAATGCCTTCAACTTTGATAGTCTAGACACTCACCCCGTGAAAGATGACTGCGAGCAGCTCACCACAAACGAGTTTCTATCCGACCTTAGAGTCTTCAAAATCCAGTTTGTCGTTTCTCCCTTATGGTTGGTTGTTTGTTACTTCCACAAAGACTTGTGGATATTGGTATACTTGCTACTCGTTTTGGCTATTTTCGCTCCAATAAGCTACTTTGTGCCGGAAGAGATCCCACTGTCAGGTTTACGGTCACGACTCTTCAAGATATGGAACTATTGCGGGTCTTTCCTAGGGTTTCTTCTCTCCATTCTGTGGATATCCATGTTCGCCACGGAAATCGTTGCCATATTGAAAGCATCAGCGGTGATCTTGAAATTCAGTGACGAGCTCATTGGAGCGACTATTTTTGCATGGGGAAACTCTGTTGGCGACTTGATATCAAACCTCATGATTGCCCAAATGGGAATGCCCCTCATGGCATTTGGAGCATGCTTTGGCGGACCTCTTTTGGCCATATGCTCGTTGGGTGCAATTTCCATGATCATAATGAACCATTGCGGTTCCAATAATATTCCGGTGAGATTCTCCAGCAGTTTGAAGATTAACTGCTTCTCGCTACTATTGGCCCTTGTGTGCCTTATAATTGGCGTACCCAAAAATGCATGGGCCTTCGATAAGAAGATTGGCGTAATTCTCATTGGCCTCTGGATATTGTCAATCTCAGCCATAATAATAGTTGAGAGATTCTAGTGAGAGATTTTAGTAATACTGAAGACTCTGCTATGATACACTGACCAAACTATGGTTACACTTATTACTCAAAGATGTTACACCATAGAGACTGAAATCATACAAGTGAAACTCAATCAGTTCTGGACCAATAATGTCTCAACGACAATAAAACCGTTGATGAGTCCAAAAGTATAAGGTATGCGATATCTCGTTTGGTTGATTTTCATCCTACTGTGAGATCTAGTTTGGTTGCGGCATCTTGTTCCATGGCTCTCCTCCCCACACAAGCAAAAGGTATTTGGACCCACAGCTATGGAACTACAAAAGCCCATTCAACTAGCCAAATGCAATATGTTGCCTCACCCAATAAAGCTACATTACAACGGACGCAGCCTCCAGGTCCCATTTACCTGGAATCTAGAATCGAGACTGTCTGTAGATTTCGCAGTCAGATCAGGCCTTGGCGGAGTCAAAGTGACCTCGACCGCGCAAAAAACATGCACCTGCTCCCCCAGCTACAAGCCCTCTCGTACCTCCACTTCTCCACTAATTACAACTACGCATTCTAATATGTTCAAGACATTGGCCAGACAAACCATCCGTACTCCTTGGAGAAGCGCCGTGAGATTCAACAGCAACAACTTCAAACTCAACACCGACTCCCACATCTACAAGTACTTGGACCAAGCACCTAAGTTTGTCAAGTTCACCGCAGACCATGAGTGGGTTGCTGTTCACGCTGACAAGAGTGCATTTATTGGAATCACCGACTATGCATCCAGCCAGCTTGGAGACGCCACTTTCGTGGAGTTGCCTGAAATTGGAGCCACCTACCAAGAGGGTGAGTCCATTGGCTCAGTGGAGTCGGTGAAGAGTGCCAGTGAAATCTACAGTCCTGTGACTGGAAAGGTGGTTGGAATCAACAGTGTCTTGGAGAGCAAGCCGCAATTGATCAACCAAGATGCCATGGGTTCTGGATGGATTGCCCACATCAAGTTCTCGGAGGAGGTCGAGGAGATAGAGAAGAAGGCGGAGTTGATGGATGAGGCCAAGTACACTGCGTACTTAGAGGAGCAGTAGATATATAGCTAATCTAACCACTAGAATTATGAAACGAAATGTGACGGTAGGTCATCAGGATAGTACCGATGTCATTAGGTTCTGTGACAATTCAAATCATGAACAAAGTTGGTGGTGTAAAAAAGATATTTATTCGATACATAGCTTCATTGATACTGCATTACTGGCTTTGGAACACTGGGACGACGGCGGAGCATTCGAGGAGAGTCTTGATAATATATCCATTAAAAATAACCTATGAGAAGTGAACAGCGATGGGCACGATGATAACGATCAACACAATGATTACCCCCAAAATAAGACACATTCTCATCTTCATGTCTTTCCACCACATGTCTTTCCTGACCTTGTTGGCTCCACGGCGGAAACCCTGGGCGCTTATAGCGAGGTTGTCTGTCTTGTTCTCAATGGAGTCCAATCTCTCACCTCTCTCCGCCACCTTGTTGATATTATCTCTCATGATACCCACGGTGTCATCTATTTGCTGCAAGTTAGTAACATGAATGATACAAATGAAGGCCTCTTAGACGCCAAGTAAATAGTGGGATGCGCCCTCAAACCTGGGCTTATCCTCGAACAGGGATACATACCGCCTGAATGGCCGCAGTCCTGGAATTGGACTGCTCGCCTGTGGTCTGATTGGGAACATATGGGTCGTAAGGAACTGAAGAAGACATTTCAGAGGTTGGGTTGCACGCGTTTCAGTAGCTAATAGTAGTAAGATTTTGTAAATTCCCCAGTGCGGAATCCTCGTGACCTGGTGTAGGGCGGAGCCTCTAAAAAGACGTTTGTGCAGAGGCGAAAACAGAGGTCTTTTTCTGGGTCACGGGGGTATATAAGGCACGGGGTTTCAGGTTACGGACCACAACTTACGTTTATATAGGGGAGAAGGTGGCCCAGTGAAGCTAGTGAAGGCCGTGGGTTCCGAACCAGCCAGTTGTTTCGCACGCTCCAGGACTGATCCGCACAGGGCTCGCAACCACCCAACTGCCACGCGAGCACATGATGGAGGATGCGTAAAGAAAAGAGAGGAAAGTATAAATTAAAGTTGTGTTTATACTTGTGGTTAGTTGATCAGGGAGGCTGGCGATACGTATACAAAAGTCTCATATTTTTGCTACCAAAAAACCCCGTGCCTTCCCTAGTATCTATGATTGTCTCCTACACTTGGTGCTTCCTAGGGCACTAGTTTGTAGCGCAGTAATCTGGAACAGTTCCATGTGGGACCGTTTTTACACACGCTGTACGAGTAATTAGGCCAATTCCACGAGAATTTTGGCCAAAATCTCGAGGATTGCCGCCGTATACAGGTGCAATTTTGCCTCTTTCACGAGCTTTTTCGCCTTTTCTACCAGCATTTTCGTGTATTCTACGAGTATTTTCGTGTACTCTACAAGGAAGAAACACGCAGATGTGCGGTGTCGTGGCCATACGAGTGTCGGAGACGCATGAGCAGCTCAGCCTCTCCGGTGGAGCAATTGCGAAGGGGACCGAGAATATACGGTAGATAGGGGTAGAAAGCTGGAGAGGAGAAAAAAATTTATATGATACACAAGAAAGATAGCAGTCATATTCGATCACGAAAAGCAACCATGGACTTAAACTAGGCGTGCGTGCCGGCGCCATGCAAAGACTCAGCAATTACCTTAGTGGGCGAGAGTCGTGTATATTCTTGTAGATTGGGGGAAATAATGCTATTCGGTATTTGAGCGCGCGCGATTTGCATGCAGGCGTCGTCGCCCTCCCTCCTGGGTTGGTCGAATCTGACAACAATTCTTTTTTCCTCGACCCTTTTCTTTTCTCTTCTTCAACAAATTATCTACTTTTCAAAATGGACGGTGGTATGTACTTTCGTGATAGTGATGCCTGCTTGTGCTGCACCCCGCCTTTCTTTGGCCACTTCAATATTGGGTGGTGATCGTTTTGGGTGGTTTCAGCTTCGACGTCCTTGGCCGTGGCAACTTTGCTGGAGCACTTGATTCCTCCAATTCTCAATTAATTCCCTTTCTGCTTGGTTCCATTTGGAAGTACCTAGTATGATCTCCACGAATCATGTCTTTGGTCACAGTCAAGCTTTTAAATCAAACCACACTAGCAAGCCACCCAATGGTGGCACTTAGTTTGCTGTTTGATCCGATTGGTTGCTGCAGGCTTGGGACTCAGGAGTTCGGGATTGAGTGATTAGAGAAGCCTTACGTGTCTAAGAATCACTACAGATGTATTTGATGCATTTTGGTGCCAATTGTTCTACGTGGTCATTCTTCAGCACATTTGCTTTCGGCTACCGGCGTTTTTCCATTCGTCCTTTTTTGGTGTCTGGGTGTACGTCGGAACGCGCGAATCGCCCCCTTGATCCCACTCTCGCCTTTTCCGTCATATAGGCCCCATTGAATTTTTACTAACTCATTATAGAAGAAGTTGCTGCATTGGTTATCGATAACGGTTCCGGTATGTGTAAAGCCGGTTTCGCCGGTGATGACGCTCCCCGTGCCGTCTTCCCATCTATCGTCGGAAGACCAAGACATCAGGGTATCATGGTCGGTATGGGCCAAAAGGACTCCTACGTTGGTGACGAGGCTCAGTCCAAGAGAGGTATCTTGACCTTGAGATACCCTATCGAACACGGTATCGTCAACAACTGGGATGACATGGAGAAGATCTGGCACCACACTTTCTACAACGAGTTGAGAGTTGCCCCAGAAGAGCACCCAGTCTTGTTGACCGAGGCTCCAATGAACCCTAAATCCAACAGAGAGAAGATGACCCAAATCATGTTCGAGACTTTCAACGTTCCAGCCTTCTACGTGTCCATCCAGGCTGTGTTGTCTTTGTACTCTTCCGGTAGAACTACTGGTATTGTCTTGGACTCTGGTGATGGTGTTACTCACTTGGTTCCTATCTACGCCGGTTTCTCTTTGCCTCATGGTATCTTGAGATTGAACTTGGCTGGTAGAGACTTGACCGACTACTTGATGAAAATCTTGTCTGAGCGTGGTTACACTTTCTCCACCACTGCTGAGAGAGAAATCGTTCGTGACATCAAGGAGAAGTTGTGTTACGTCGCTTTGGACTTCGAGCAAGAGATGCAAACCTCTTCTCAATCCTCTGCCATTGAGAAGTCCTACGAGTTGCCAGATGGTCAAGTCATCACCATCGGTAACGAGAGATTCAGAGCTGCTGAGGCTTTGTTCCGTCCACCTGACTTGGGATTGGAAGCCGTTGGTATTGACCAAACCACCTACAACTCTATCATCAAGTGTGACGTTGATGTCAGAAAGGAGTTGTACGGTAACATTGTTATGTCTGGTGGTACTACTTTGTTCCCAGGTATTGCTGAGCGTATGCAAAAGGAGATCACTGCCTTGGCTCCATCTTCCATGAAGGTGAAGATCATTGCTCCACCTGAGAGAAAGTACTCTGTCTGGATTGGTGGTTCCATCTTGGCTTCTTTGTCCACTTTCCAACAAATGTGGATCTCGAAGCAAGAATACGACGAGTCTGGACCAACCATTGTTCACCACAAGTGTTTCTAAGCACTTTGGTAGGAAAGGCTTTCCGACGAGTATTCTTGCAGTTGCAGAGATGTGCTCCTTTATAAAAGATCTTTTTCATGGCTGTGTTAAATTGTTTTGAAAACAAGTTATATAAGTGAAAAGACAGAAAAATCTAATCAGTTCTGACTAATTAACCGTAGGTCAGCTGGCCGAGTTTCGAAAAAGGTACTAGTCAATATCGAGTTCTGATTTCGTTCCTGCCAATGTGCCCAACACGCATTGTGGGGCATATCTGGATATCACGTTATCTTCGTGCAACATGTCAAAACTCTCTGTAGCATCCTGGCCGGCGAACTTCAAAATGGAACCCCGGCCTCCCGGATGGTGGCTCAAAAAGGAAGTTAGGTCCATGACAACATTTTTGACTATCACCCAGCAATCGTTTTCAGAGTTGTGCTTTGCGACTTCTTCAGCAGTAAACTCCTTAGCTGGTATTTCGAACTTTGGTTTCATCTTGTCGGTTTCCTTCTTTGGGTGTTCAATTGTAGAAGTCTCACGTACGGCACGATGTCCTTCACTGCCCGTCTCTTTTTTATCTTCGAAATCAATAGTAACCCTTTTGGAAGATGGGTCTATGTGCAAGACGATTTGGCTAAGACGTTCTGTAGCGTTATTCGTAGCAGAAGACAAGGCAGCCATCAAGTAACTGCATGATTGGTCAGCAGCCAAACGGCCATACACAACACATGCCAAGAGCGAAGATCCTCCAAGCCGGTTGTGGCCGTGCACTCCACCTGCAACCTCTCCAGCTGCATATAAGCCCTTGAATGCTGACTCTTGCTCTCCTTGATGGTAGATGACTTGAGTCTTGTCGTTGATCTTGACTCCTCCCATGGTAAAATGTAAGACTCTAGCGATGAATGCCACATGGTAGTTGTTAGATTTTTCCATATCGTAAGGAGTCGTGGGGTAGAACTTCTTGCCAAAAGGATCCTTCTGCTTGCCTGCAGCCGCATCGTTGTATGCCGAGATGGTGCCTTGCAACTTTTCAAAAGGGACGCCCATTTCATCTGCTAGTTCCTGGCCACTAACGGTTTTCAAGAGTTTTCTTTGCTTGTAGTGCCTAATATGGAAGTCGAGAGTCTTTTCACTCTGGGTATTGAGAACAAGGCGCAACGGGCCATTCCCTTGGTTTAATTGCTTGAGCATTTCTCCGCTGACATAGTCCCTGGTTCCCAACTCATCGCAGAAACGCTCTCCCTTTTTGTTCAAGATGATTCCTCCTTCTCCACGGAGCGCTTCTGCCCCTAAGAAAAGGAAACGGGGGGTTGTTTTTCCCAGCACAGCATCTTTGTCGTCATACTCAATCAACCCAGTAGGGTGCACCTGCACCTTGTCCATATCAATGGCCACCCCGGAGTTCTTCATGACAATTTTTTGCCCGTCTCCAGTAGCATGGCTTCCATTGGTCGAAGGAAGGTCAATGATATCTGGACGATACTTCCGTAAAAGGGAATTTTTGGTGAAGTCTGCGGCATAGCCACCTGTGGCCATGATCACGGGCCCGTGTGCCTCGCCCTTTTCTTTGGTGTTCAAGTCCTTGTACTTAACTCCCTTCACCAACGAAGCATCCTCGTCATCAATTATGAGGTCGATTACCTGTGTGTTTTTGAGAATTACCACTCTGTGAGGCTCCTCAGCTGCCAAGTTCTCTAATTTTTCAAGTAGCTTGTAGGTGATTGCCATTCCGGGAAATTTGGCATCTTTACCACGATGTGTCCGGGGCTGGGAGTGACCCCCCAAACGGGACACAACAGACAAGTCTAAGTCAAACACCTCCTGAAGCCAGTGTACTGCATCAGCACTATTGTAGGTGAGTACTTTGATAAGGTCGGGGTTTGCTCGGTCCTTGGCCGTAGCCAAAGTGTCCTGGTAAAACTGTTCCACGGAATCAGCAATGCTCAATGAAACTTGTGTTCTTGTCAAGGCCCCGTTTATTCCCGAGGTTGCTTTGCCACTGTTGCCGCTGAGAAACCCCTGCTTGTCCAATAAGACCACATTCGCTCCACGGAGATAAGCCTGGTGGCCAGCAGAAAGCCCGGCCAAACCACCCCCTACTATAATCACAGGATTGGCTGGAAGCGACATGGTCAATTGTGTAATCTAGAGCTGGTTGAGGAAACAAAAAGATGAAAAAACAGATATATATGAAAATATGTCTAAGAAAACCAATAGTTATTCAGCCAATGTATGCTGTGTCTGTGGCCTTATTTATAGCACTGAGACGGAGGTTGTCTTTATGCGCTTAGATAAGCATGCGCTGTGATTTGCGAGTGGCCCCACGTCCCTGTACAGAAAAATTGCGGGGACAAGAGAAACGGAATGAATATTTTGGCGGCCAGCAACCCCACCAGCAACCATTTGAATGAAAATTCAATAGAACCTTTTTTGAGGGTTTCTATATTTCTACATCGTAATATTTTGATTTCTAAATGTGGCAGAGGCTTGTGTGTTTTAGATCTCGGGCTTCTATGGATTAACGTTGGTTATTGTTGATGAACCCTGTCCATTGCTACGCGGAAAACCTCCACCCATTTTCTCCAGAATGGGTTCCTCATACTTTGCCGGAAACAGATAAATGAAAAGGTGAGCAAAAAAAAAATATTTTTTAAGATCTATATATATTAGATCCCATGGCCTACATGGACAATGGAAAAAACAAACACCCAAGCTAAAATTCGGGAGAATCTATTAGTTTGGGAATGTTTGACACCTGTTTTGAATTTTGGTGTTCGAAGGAAAAAGGATATCAGAAAGCCAAAAGCACAAGTGGCAAACCGGCCAAGAGACCAGTGACCACACTTCTGTAGCCGACACCTTGGTAGAGGTCGGTGGCGATAGGAGTTGCCGTACTGGAAGATCTGGAAACCACCATGGTGCGGGTTTGGGTGATGGTTTGGTCTGGACCGTGGGTCAGGGTATAAGCAGCAGAGTTGGCCTTGTGAGTCATGTGGGATTCAGCAGAGGCAACAATGGTGTGGATCTTTTGAGTCTTGGGGGAAGCTGATGCAACGGCAGAGTGTGCATTCGCTTGGGCATCAAGAGAAGACTTGGCATTCTTTTGTGGGACTGCAATTTCATGTTCAGCAATTTCATGGCCGTGTTCCAGTTTGGCTGGCTGACTAGAACCAGAGGGTTTGTTGGCAGAACCAGAGGATTGTGCAGACAACGTGACTGCGTGACCGCTAATTGTGATCGTTTCTTCAATGACTTTACAAGAAGTCTCACAGAATGCCTCTGGGTGCAGAACTGAACACAAAGTAGTTGGTGTTGAAGAAGACATAGCAGATGTCATGGATGGTGTGTGAGTAGGTGGAACAGATGATGAGATAGCAGACGACACAGACACAGATGAGGATTTATAAGGTACGGAAGACAGCTTCTCAGACGAAATAGACGAAGATGCTTCAGACGAAACAGACGAAGATGCTTCAGACGAAACAGATGAAGATGCTTCAGACGAAACAGAAGACATCTCAGGAACAGAAGAAATCTCAGGAACAGAAGAAATCTCAGGAACAGAAGAACTCTCAGGAACAGAAGACATCTCAGGAACAGAAGAAATCTCAGGAACAGAAGACATCTTAGGAACAGAAGACATCTCAGGAACAGAAGAAATCTCAGGAACAGAAGACATCTCAGGAACAGAAGAAATCTCAGGAACAGAAGAACTCTCAGGAACAGAAGACATCTCAGGAACAGAAGAAATCTCAGGAACAGAAGACACCTCAGATGACATGGTAGATGGATAGTATTCAATAGATTTCGAAACCTCAGAAACCATGGATGTTGTCATCTCATATTGATAAGTAGAAGTCATCTCCTGTTCAGCAGATGTAGCTAATTCAAGTTCAGAAGAAACCTCTTCTGGAAATATAGGCACGCTACTGACACAGTTTTCTTCAAAGTTCAACTGATAAATCTCACTGGCAATGTCAAGCAATTCAGTTCGATCGGGCTTGACCAAAGACAAATGCAAACCTCCATTCTGGAACCAGTTGAACGTGATAATCTTCAAAGGGTAGTAGACCCCTTCTTGCAAAAAGAAGTCAGCTTTAATTTCATTGCTTTCCAAGTCACCACCGCCTCCAACAGGACCAAGAGAGTTCACATAGAAGTCACCTGTAAGACTTCCCAATGTGTCCTCGCAGCAAGTTTGACCAGAGCCGAACTGCATAGAAGCTCCATTATCAGCAGATAACACGAAGCTGTAGAGACCTGATTGGGTAGCCATGTAATAACCGGTCAACTCAATGGTGTAGTTGGTAGTAGAGATTGGGATGTCATAGATGAAACCATCGACCACCGTTGTCCTCGATACATAGTTTTCCACCAGGAAGCTAGATTCGAGGACGGCCTTGGTGCTTCCGTAGAAGCCAAACTCTTTGTAGCCTTGATTAAAAAAAAAATCAGAATCCCATCCCCGAGAGCTCTCCAAGGGGTAGTGATAAAAGTCGGCATTGAAACCTCGAGATAATACCTCCTTTGGACGGCAGCCAGAAACGTCGAAGGCCAAACCCTTAGCCAAAAGTATAGTAAAAGCGGCGATCCAGCTATTCATAAGATAAGTAATGAGAATTAGAAGAAATTTTGAAGGGCTCAGGGACCTTAAGTAGTTTTGGCCCATGAGCGGTTTCTTGGTGTTCGGCAAATATTGTCTATGTTTTGCAGTCGTCTAAGCTGCGCCTTTGCAACAACGCGGTTCCTGTGTGGCGAGAAAACCAAGTGATACTTCACAAGTTGGCGTCGGATGAAAGCTATCAAAAGTGGTTTTACAGCCGATATGACGATCAATTGTGACGTGAACCAGTTATATATATTAATTTCTTTGAGGCCTTCAATCAAGTTCCCTGATGAAACATCCCTAAAGCTTAGATTTTTCGATTAGGAGGACTTTCGCATTAGAACAATGCGGCTGAATCTAGGCAATTTCAGGTCCCATGAAAGTTATTTGACTACTGAACAATGTGACGCGCCGTAATTTCTTAGACAAAGCGCTATTGGGGTGATTTCTTTAATCGTGTAGTAGTAGATGCCTTGGCGCAGAAGTGCTGCACTTAGGCTATCTCATGCATAGCGGTAAACCTGTGACCACTGGAAAGGGCGCAGCAAGAGTAGACGTTTCCCGTAATTTCAGGTACAGTCGTCTCAAAAGGCGGACTTTATTTGCGGGAAAAATGACTTTAAGGTTACGAGTCATTAGAAGCTGCCTGTTCAAAAGAGGCCAACAAGTAAACGTATTTAGAAATTGTGTATTAGTCTTTTTAAAAGGTTTTCATTTGACTGGAATTTCGACGTTCACGTATCGTTACTTATTGTGCAAGGTTGGTGATTGTTTAAGAGATTAGGTCGTACGCACAGATCTATGCCTGCACAATCTCATTACTTGCTGTAGTATGAGAACAATGAAAAGACTTCAATGATACTGAATGAATGAAAATCTATCCACAAAGAGCTATAGCAATATTTTTCGCAATTCTAACGAAAACAATAATCATTATGAAGCAGAGGCACTATTTTTCTGAAAATCATCCGAGAGGGCCCAATTGACTGCTCGGCTCAATGAAAAGAGTCAAAATTTGCCATACCTGATTATTTTAGTTGCCAAAAAAGGTATGATTTTATGTCCATTCGCCAACTATGGAGCTGTACTCAACTGGGAAAATTTTTCAACAAGCTCTTCTGTTTTTTCGACTGCCACAGCCCTCCTGTGAGCACTTTTTACTAAGAAAATATCTACTTTTGACGGTAGTGCAATCCTTGTGTGTATGAGCCTTACATCTACGAACTTAGTGTACTGCCTCTTGTGTGGTACCCTTGTGTGTGGCTGTCTCCTCTGTGGGTACACTACGTGGCTTCTTTGGGACCACTTTTAGCGGAGTCTCTAGTAATTAGCCATTTGGAGTTGCTAGCGTTGGTCGATACTAGTGGATCTTGATAGTCCACTTGATTGGAATTCACTGGACTGTTTGGAAGAGTAATTATAGCATTTTAATATGCAAATGAAACGATAATTTCCGGTATAGAAGGATGCATTCCTTGGAATAATACGGCTACCTGAAAATAGTTGTCTTGTCATTCGTGGCCTTTTCTTAAAAGAAAACGCGCTTGATACGTGATGTTGAATTAAATTTAGTGTTCCAAGAGAAAATGAATATTCAGATTCTTGCCAATGACTGTTGGACCTTTGTTCAATGGGGTTGGTGAGGCATATAAGGGTGGTGAGTACTACGGTATTTAGCTTGGCTCCAAACCCAACTGCTGCGGCAATTTCGTGAATACGCACGACAGATGGATGGATGTACACTTGTCTGATGTGGACTGAGAGCTCACTCCAAAGGGAAGGAAGAGGCTGTATATATTGTGTAACCCTTTTTGGACAACTATGTAGGCAAAACAGCAACAGCAACAACAACAACAACAACAACAACAACAACAACAACAAAAACCAAAAACCAAAAACCAAAAAAAAAAACTTGAAGCGATACTTGTTGTGTGGTATGTCTAAGTTACTGGTGGCCGCATACCAGTAACCGCATGGAGCTATCCTTTTACAATAATATGTAGACCACCTTGAAAAGAGCTAAGGTGCTACGTGTTTTGCTCACAGTAAGAAACGAGGTCAAATATTCTGCATTCCAATTCAAACTCACAATTAGTCAAGAAATTGAGTTCACAATCGTCTATTAGACTCGCACCCACAGGGCACTTCCTAGTAATACGCGAAATATACACCACTAGTCGAGCGTGAAAAGAAATTTTAGTGCTTCGACGATGCAGGAGATTATCCGAGACTCGGAATTACTTATAATACTCTATTATACTACTATTATAAAGTTAAAAACCCATTATGAGTATCACACTACTAATGTAGACCCATTTAGCCTATCCTGTTCGATCAGACTCGGAGTAACTTTATCCCGAAGTACCTAATCATGTATCAAGGTCTTGAACTCCAAGCCAATCATTAGCCTCAAGTTTGCAAGTTAGACGGAATACTCCATTCTTGTGGGAACACCAAAGATATATCATTCCGTACTATGCTCCCAAGATTCAGACCAAAGATATTCGTGTCATAATTAAACACGATACAGTTAAAACAGCCAGGATTAAGTTATGCATACCCGAAGCAAGAACGCATTTGGAGGATTCGAGTTCGTATTGCTATACAGCACCTATAAAAAGGCAACGGATTAATATTTAGGATATGGAAGTAAGCGTAAGTTCTCTGTGATGTGAAATGATAGCACGAGATTCACCTTATCAACTATCAACTAGAAATGCAAAGCAAAAATTTATTGTGACCTCACTCTCTGTACCTGCGAAATTTGACTTGACCATTTGAACTTCCACCGTGTTCTTTAGTAAATTATGATTGAAATCCGAGGTCACTTGATTGATTTGGCAAAGGGTACCGCTCTACTCACAATACGAAGGATAGAAAGAGAAATTAAGAGTGGGAGTGAAACAAAACAAAGGGAGGGGACAAGCCCGTTTATTTTATCTGAACATATCGGCAATTGTATTGAAGAATCTCTTGGCAATATCTTTTCCAGAAACCTGTTCGTTATTGGTGAGCAAATTTTTGAAGTTTTTTTATGACTTGTAGTCTTGGTCTGATTGAACCATCAAATTTAGAACAAACCGTGTATCTACAGATCAACGCAAAATGGGGAACCCATCTATGATCATCAAGTCAATAAATCAATCAACCTGAATTTAATAGTGTCAATACATGGATACATCAGAGAACTGGGCACTCAGAGACAGAACATCGAAAATGAAAATCTTCACAAGATCATTCGGCAATTTTCGCCTAAGAGAGAGTTTCAAAATTAGAAATATGGCATGAATGCCTAGTCGAGACCAGCAAATCCGATGGTTTTTGTCTATTCCAAGACAAGCTTGTAAGTATACAGCAGCCCTTCTCAACCCTGTCCGGAAAGGCAATTCCAACATCTCTTAGAACACTCAAAACATCAGAACTTGGGAGTAGAAGCTGAGCGTCGAGGCGGGAAGTAAAGACTTCCCTGCTTTTTATGGACCAGTGCTCTATGTGCATGACTAAGTTTTTTCAGGATGCTCATACCAAAATTTCAAGCGCAATGCATAAGGGTCCAGACGTCGAAAGAGATGGCCATGCGGGGAAGACTTTCTGTGAGCGCTCAAACCATGGACTCATGGAGAGAGCCGAACTGCAAGCAGCTCCAACTGGAGAAAATGAAAAAAATAAAAAGAGGTAGGTTTTAGTCTCGTCTACAATAAATACTTAGAAACTCAATGTTATTGTAAATTCAACCTACGACCCGTATATGTATGCGAAGATGCAAGTAAACCATCTCTTACGTATTCCTGCCGCATGTTCGCACGTTGACAAGGCGCGTCGTAAATACCGGTGTTGGACCAATTATTCAGTAAGAGCTGTGCATAGAGAAAGGGAGACAAGGTTTGTGGCCCAAACTAAAAAAAGGGAATTTTAATAAGAATGAAAACGTATAATGCTATCAGGTTCGGAAGAGCCAAACCAAGAAGGCTCGGGTCCCCTTTTCACCCAAAAGACTGAACTCATTCGGCAGCTCTCTTCCTACTAGAGATGTATATCTGTTCTGGGTGGAGAAGTGTTTTAAAAGCCGACGCACTTAGTCTCAAAAATTTCAGAGGGATCAGTACATGCGCTAGCCAAAGTACCATGCAAACGGTACAACTTCTCAGCGCGGCTTCTGAGCGCGGTTTTCAGGGCCTATTTTCAGGGCTTCCTGCAAACGCCACCAATCACACATTTGGGCCTAGAAGTCAATGCTTTTTATATGAACAGTTAATAATTTAGTAGCCAAATCTCTGGCCTGTTTCAATTACTTTGGTAGAGTTGAAGTATCCCTTGATTTGTTTTGGTTATTGTCAGTGTCCGGGCAACCTGCACGGGTTTGCGGGGCCTTAGCCACCATGCATGGACGTTGAGAACATCATCACGGGCTTTAGGACTCCATAGCGATGTGATGAAATTTTTTTTGACATAAATAGAGGCTTCCCCGGGAGGTATGTCATAAAAAATTACTGTTTATACTCAAACCGCCATGAAATTGTGGTATTCCGTTCTTTTGGTCTGCTTCGCGCAGGTCATCTCTGCTACTCATCTCAGAACAGAGCGTCCCAGCTTGGACCCCTTCTATCATGTCCCGGCAAACATTAGTGCCTACAAAGTAGGTGAAGTGATCTCCTGGAGAAGAACACCCCTGCAAATTAAGGCGGTGTACAACTCCATTAACTCGAAAAATGCATGGCAGTTTTTGGTGCGGTCCACTGATGGAACAGGTAATGCAACTGCCATTGTGACCACCGTCATCGAGCCCTACAATGCTGATCCAAGGAAAGTACTTTCTTACCAGTTTGCAGAAGACTCAGCGGACCCCAACTGTGCACCCTCGTACTCGATGCTCTCCGGCAGCTCCTCGGAAACTATATCGATTAAAATAGAGGCGTACTTCATGAATCCTATACTCAAAAGGGGTTGGTACATAGTTGCACCGGACTACGATGGCCTTCGTGCATCATTTACTGTTGGAAAACAGGGCGGAAGGGCCACATTGGACTCGATCAGAGCCATTTTGGCCACGGAGGAAATTACCGGTATCAAGGCAGATGCACAGGTCGCCATGTGGGGATATTCAGGAGGATCCATTGCTACAGGATGGGCATCTCAGCTCCAACCAAGATACGCTCCTGAACTCGAGAGAAATTTGATCGGCGCTGCGGTGGGAGGATGGTGTACGAATTTGACTGCAACGGTCGAGGCATGTGACGGTACCATCTTCGCTGGGTTGATTGCCAACGGAATCAACGGACTTCTCAACCAGTACTCATGGGTCAAGGATCAGGTCTATGGCATGATTGGGTTCAATTTGAGGAAACACTTCTTTTCGGGGGCCACTCGTGAGTGCTTGGTGGGGTCCCTTCTTAAGTACCCCCTCACCCATTTCTTTGGTGGATTGTTTCCATGGTTTTCAGACGGCTGGGACTTTTTCCACAATGACCTTATTGTGCCTATTATCCGGGATACCACATTGGCTTATGAAATAGGAGATGGAGTACCCGAGATCCCACTCTTTGTGTACCATGGCAAAGTTGATGAGATCATCCCTATCTTGGGAGCAGAGAGAGGCTACGACAACTACTGTGAATGGGGTATTGAATCGATGGAGTTTGCTGTGTCAAATACCACTTCTCATTTTATGGAGGCAGCCGAAGGTGCAGGAGCAGCACTCAAGTGGTTTGATGACCGCTTTAGTGGAAAACTTCCTGTGTTGGGGTGCCAGCGGACAGACCGTCATACCAATTTAGACTACCCCGGAGCAGACTTATCTTTTTATAAGTTCGTTAAAGCAGCACTCAACGGAAAGTTTCCTCAATCGTCTTTCCAAGGCTACAAAAATAATAGCAAAACGCTTCCTGAGTCTGAATTGAGAAAATTCACTGGGATTTCCGGATTTCCGAGTAGCTTCGGTGCTTTTGGATGGAAGAGGGGCTTTGATGAAGAAGAAAGGGTGAATTATGACCAGCTTGTGGCCGATATGATCCGCAAAAAAACAAGTGAGAAAGTCTAATATCACGGTTGGATCCATTAAAGCTTTTCATCAGGTCGAAAAACCATTTTTTTTTGGAGTTGAGAGCAAATCAATCAATGAATTGGATGGAGAAACTAAGCAAAGGTGTTTCTAACGCCAGATGTTTATGATCAATGAGATATAGGCTTGCTAAACATTTAACTGTAGCTCTACTACTGTTAATGCCTGCGACTTAGGCTTTTGTAAATTTGGTCCACGGTACAAGGCTCTTGGCTAGCGTAATAAAGCTGTTCTGCTTCTAACGAGCTCAAAATCTGCAAGGCCTGAGGATAAAGCTGATTGATCTTTTCAAAGCTGTGTATACCGCAGCACAATACTAGCACACACCACATCATGTAGCAACGAAGATTCTCATTGTCTAAGTAGCAATTGTGAAAAGTCCGAAAAAGAGTTCCATTATATTTTCCAATGACACGTCTATGTATATGTGCTTTTATTTTATTTTTTTGCTCGAAATTTGTATTTTGAAGAAAGTATTCACTTGCGTTACACAGCTTGATTATTCGCAAGGCATGAAACCATCAAAGACCAGAATAATCTTGGCTGCACTGACAGGAAGTCATTCACCCAAGATAGTGGTAAAGCCCCACAACAAGGTATATGAAATATCCTTGAATCCAGTGAGTGCTTCTTCCGAGTTCATTTTGGCTTTCTAGGACTAGTGGTCTCAACTATGGGGAATATTTTTACAGCTGCAATAAGATTCGAGGTTTCTATAATTAAAGATTGTTTACATTAAAAGAGAATTTTATGCACAAATCTTGGTTTGGAATAAGACGGCAGTGGATTTATACTCTGGCTGGTAGCGATGTGGAAAGTGCATTGCATGGAATTTACTGGAAGTGTTGAGATGTAAAAGCTAACCAGGATCGAAGAATATATCGAAAATGTGCAAATTGAAGCTATTGTTTTCGCTTAATTATATCAACTTGAAGAGTAAATTGAAATACAAGTATCATAGGTCGAAAAAGGATTTAGTAGTTGAAATTGCTTGATTTTGGTGAAAAACTTAGTTTGAGCAAAATGTTCAAGTGTAGCAAGACCGAGGAGTAGTATTTTTCTAAACTCTGGTAGAATCTAGGTTTATTGGAGTTAAGATTAAACACCGGAGATTACCAAAAGAAATTACAGTGCACTGCCGTATACAGTCTTCTGCAGAGAGACCACGTATTGTTTATTGTGCTGTTGTGGTATCCGATTGAATAAAGGGCTTTCCATCACTTACTTTTAAAGTCCTTTTTACAAGACTCATTGTTCAAGACAGACCAAGGCCGCAGGTCTTGACATCCCAGTTTTCCCCCTTATAGGTACCGAGAACACGCTCGACCCATTGATGATAATGAATTTTGGTTCTGGCAAAAACTCAGGACTTCTGTGGGTACTTTGCCCCAATTCATCAAAGCAATAAGAATGCTTGGAGCCTAGACTTCTGTTTTTTTTTTGGCACTTGTTGGCGGTATGGCTATGTGTACGTACCTTGAGGTTCTGCATGGTCAATTGAAATCCACACTCAATGCATATACCACCTTCGTGGTTTTGAGTAGCTCAGTGAATAAGTGTAGTTGGTGACACATTTATAAGTAATGCATTAGGTCCTCTTAGATTTACGTGGCTTTTGATTGAGTCGTCATACATTCAATTCCAATAGAACAGTTCAGGATAGTCTGAAAGTTAACTACGTATGATTGAAACCGCGCGATAGGAACGGCATCAATGTTGAAAAGTCAACGAAAATGGCCTGCCCAAACTGAGGAAACTTTAAGTGTTGGGCTTAGACATGAATATTAGAGCAAAACTTTACTTCTAGTGAAAGCTGTATTGCACACAGGGGGGATACTCGTCTACGGGTTCTTGTCGAAAGGGCAGCTGCAAACAAGCCAGTTAAGAGCAACTCTCTCTGATTTGTGACTTCGAACCTGCCCGAATTCTTTATCTTGGGAAAAACAGGTTCTGCACTTCCACATTTTTCTCTGTAAGTAAACGGGCAACAAATTTTGGGGTCCTGCATAAATCCTCAGAACTTTCGGAGATGTTTGACCATTTTCAGCAGAAAAATTCAGATAGATTTTCTGCAAAAACGTGTAGAATCTTGAGCACGTGACCGACCTGAAGTCAGGTAACGCCCCATTTGTTTTTTATTACAGTAACATTACTTTCTCATTTCTTTTATGTTCTCTTTCATTTGTAGACCTTCAAAAAGGTTTTTTTTTTTCTTTTCCAAAGATACGAGTTCACGTCTTTAGCAGCAGAAATTATTCCTTGTTTACAGGGTTGGAGGCGGAAATTGCAGGGACTGTAGCTGGTTCCGAATTAGTGACTAAAGACGATTAATTGTGTACACCAGAAAATAGATTCCGGCTTACTGAAATATCCTGGGCTTATTATGGGCTCAATACTTACGATATATTCAATTTGGACTACAACGTCTTCAAAGATACTTACATGGCTTTTCATTCTGCGGAGAGTCTAGCAACAGTGAGTAAGCTCTACTGAAAGTCAGTATATAGGCTAAAAACAAAGGAATTTATTTGTTTCAATGGCGAGTCGAAAAGGGGAAAGAGCAAGCTCTTTACGAGTAATTTATGGAGATTTGGGGTACTGATAGTAAGCAAGTGGAGGTCTAATAAAACAATGAGAAATTTCATAATCCATAGCAGTGAACACTCATCGTACCACAGAGCACTAGTGGGGACCCAATATGTGCACGTGATCCATCGAGTATACAGCTACAGCCCAACGGAATATCAAGTAGCAAATCCGATGGGAGCACGAACCCCTCAGCTAAAAAAAGATATGAGTGCAGCACCCGTTGCATGCCGAATATTCTACGATATTGCTTCTTGGCAAACATGTCCGGATTAGGGACTTCGAAGACTGGATTGGGTATTTCGGGGCACTGTCAGTGTATGTGTGGCACCTTTGTTTCTTGGCCGAACATGTTTCTCAACATCTAGGGAGTTTTTGGTGTAAACAAGAATTTCTTTTTCCCCACTAAATCCGTACCCTAGGTGCACTATGGAGTACCATGGGGTACACTTCAGATATACTTCGTTTGAAGAAAAAAACTTTCGAAGTGTTGAAGAGTTTACTGCATCGTATTACAGAGCTGGTTATGAGCTCCGCCTAACATTTTCACTCGTGTGTGGACTCCTCGAATACATCGATTACCACGCAATTGGTAGTTGTGATGGTTCTAGCATCGAGTTCATGAGTGAGTACTGCAAGCATCTCACCGCTAGTGTGGTGACGCACATGATATGCGCGTTCGCGCAACTCATGCCCAACACTAAATTAATTGTCCCACCCGCAAGTAACTCGCTTTGCGCAGTCACTCGCTTAACATATTATCCACGTATGAAACAAATTGAAAAAACACAAGGTGAACTTGACTTTCTCGGAACTTTTTGATCTTAACGCAATCAGTATGAGTGTATTGCTCATACACTGGTTTCCTGCATCGATGGAACAGCAAGCTATATTAAGCCGAAATGTCGAGCCTCAAGGTTCAGAACCATTGGTCGCATATCTCGGCCATTGCATCCAATCCGTGCATCATGGCCGCGTTTACCAACTTAGCGGACACCTGTTTTAATAGACGTTTGATCACAAAAAAATATACGGCTTCAGCTCGAATTATTGCCCAATTGAGAAAAATCACATAGCTGTACCCCAGGTTTTGAGAGGTAGCGAAGTCACTCAATAGTTTAAGAGGTAATAGTTGAGACAGGACTGGCATTCCCCGAAAAGATCTTGGCCGCACGTCTGCAGGACACACATGTATCGACGTTCCACAGATTCTTCTAGTGATTAAGCCGAAGACACAACAAGCACAATTGCTTCGACGGGAAGACAATGTTGCATTCCTTGGCCGGACTATAAAGCTAGCCATATTTCCTGTTTCAAGCACCATCAGAATTTTAATGAAAGTCACCCACTTATTCCTCGCTTCTACTTTCGCTGCAAACGCATTTGCAGCTTATCCAACGGTCTTCTTTGCAAAGGTTGGTGACGATTACTATCCACTCGTCTCAACTGAAATACCAATTGACGAGGATGATAATGATACTGGGTCTTTGAGTGTATTGTTCTATGAAGAGAATGATACCTATGGAGAACCTCTTGACTTTACTATAGATGAGGATAGTGACAGGGCATTCAGTGACGATGGTCCTGCCGGATTCTACGACCAATTGCTTTCCCACGGGGGTGAAATAGATGCTCAACCATTAGACCTTGTTGATGGCCAAGTCACATTCAGTTCTTTTCAGTCGTGTTATCTTTTCCAGAGTGCCAGTCGTGGAATCTTCATCGATCCTGCAAGTTCACTGATTAGCCATAGAAACTGTATTGATGTCGATCTTTACTTTTTGCCTTATGACTCTGAGACTCGTCAACCTGCGGAAGAGGATGAAGAAGGCCTGCTGTCAATCGTATCTCTGTCCAGCTCCTCTCTGACTTCGAGCGAGGCCCCTAGCTCTTCTTCCAGTGCTTTGTCTTCCAGTGCTTCGTCTTCCGTGGAGCCAGAACTGTCCTCAGCCACTTCCGATGTGTCCGAACCCCCATCGTCTCTGTCTGCCGCCCCCGAATCTTCTGTCTCGGGTGATCCAGATGCTTCATCCAGCTCTGAGGTTCCTGTATCTTCTGAATCTGCTGCATCGAGCATTCCTGAAGTTTTGGAGTCCGGTGTATCAAGCAGCACTGAAGCTTCCGAGTCTGTCATTTCAACCATTGCAGAGGCTTCAGCCTCGTCCTCTGATCCTGCTTTTGTTAACAACACAATTGCTGCTGTCAGCTCTGGCATCTCCGGTGTTTCTAATTCCACCACGCCCGTTGCTGCTGAAACCTTGGCCGCTGACCCTGTCGTGTCAAACTCTTCCAGTGTGAACGGATGGAACGTCACTACTGCTACTAGGGAACACACTACGATTTCGACCTACTGCCCTGAATGCGAGCACGCTGGTGACACTATCTGGAAGACGTACACCGACTACACCACATACTGCCCACATGAGACCACCTTGACCATTACCAAGTGTGACATAGTGTGTCACCCAACCACCATTACTGTTACTGCTCCAACCACCTTGACGGTCGCTGGAGTTTGCATTGTTCCAGAGATTGTTACAGCAGGAGGCTCTGCTCCTAAGAACCCTGGACAGAACAATGCTGGAGGTGACTCTGCTCCTAAGACAGATAAGCCATCTCCAAAAGCTCCAGCTGAAACCGCTCCTGCAGGAAACGTTGCAGCCAACCCCAAGTCTAGCAGTGCCCTCAACCAGGGTTCCGGCCAGACGGTGGCTGCAGTCCCAACGGTTGCTCCATTGGCAAATGCAGGCTCCAGAACTGCCATTGGTGGATTTATCCTCGGATTTGCTGCTTTGTTGTTGTAAGTCCGCGACGTTTTTCGATCCAGTTTATTTTTTTCGAACTCTCTAGAGTTGCTAGTTTTCTTATCCATAATTCTTTATGGTTGGTTTAGTTAAGTTACCATTGTTTTGTCTGAAACACCTCTAAATTGAAAGCTTGAGGTATTCTAATTTTTATAATCGATACCCAATTTCCATTGATTCGCTAGCCAAGAACTCAGCTGTAGCACTATATAAATACTAGATTCTTCAAGCTATTCAATGAATAAAGACTCTAACACTTTGTATCGCTACCTAAAACCATTTTCACCTAACCTTTTTTCATGAAACTAGAGTGAGACATGTGAATTTAATACCACAGCTACCACATCCACAGGATTGCAAGTGGCAGTTGTGCTTAACTTGAGATTTACAATGTCCACAGTGAGTTACGTCTGCAGAAATTTATACAGTCAGTGGGATTTTAAGTATAAACATGCATTGAATTGAGCTAAAAATAATTTGGCCCTTGTAGCTTGATCGCTTTGGGGTCGCAATTAAACAGCCACATACGAATAAAGGAATACTTCGCTCCAACATAATACCCTGGTATAGTGCCTCATACACCCCGTACCATGGGGGAACAGTCCAATGTATACCAGAACAACTTGTTTTTTGGTGTTTTCGAAACATGCAGCCACTTCTCAGAAACGACCAATTCTGGTACTAGTCGTGTTAAGTGGTTAACTCGGCCAATCTGATGCGATGCGTTACTATAGAGCTTTACGAAAGTATTGAAAGTGAATCCGATATCAAGAGACAATTTGACACCCCATTCCACAGATGTTGAATTGCCCAATTATTAAATCGGGTAATAGTATCTGTTCCATTTTTGGGAAATTCCTCACCCTTTAGGCGCACATTCTTGAACGTGGTGTGTTACCCCCACAGTGCGTTCGCTCAATGGGTAATGGGATTAGTGCATCAGGGGTGTGTACAACCCCGCGCACTGAGCTGACTTTGTTTCAAAAACCCATGTTGAAAAACAGAGACCGCGCATAGTAATCCTGCTCTCTTTCAGGGGCACGCAGTCACTACTCCCGCTATTTTTTATGAGTACTGACTTCAAGAAATACCTACACCACACCCACCAATATGAATTATTGTAGAGGTACTGATGCTTGCTTAGGATTGAAACTTGAAAATCAACCTACATGCCTGCATGTGGAAAGACGATTCCATGAAATTACAAAAATTGCGCACTGTGGTACCGGCTGTTCGATTGGCCTTTTACGCATAGAGTATTTAATTGCGCAATTGCCATATGCCATATCGCGCACATTACGTGTGAAATTAGCGCCAAGCTGGATTGCACCAAAAAAGGAGGACCCGTTAAAAAAGGAGTCGCAGTCTTCTCTTTAAAGAAGATGTATCTATTGAGCAAATGTGCGACCCCATGCTCAATACATCGTGATCCAAGTCTGTCTTGAAATTTGTAGTGTAATTTAAATCAATGGAATTCTCGTTATACCAAGGATTTTTCATTAGTACATTCTGTAATTGTTTTCGTATCATGAACAATAATGATCCATAACAATTCCTCATTTGATGAATGGTCTACGTAACAATACGTTTTGGTTTTGGTCTTTTCGAACTGGGGAATCCAACTCTAAGCTATCATGCTAGCGAATACGAGATCTGGTTTCAATGCATAGAACATGCATAAATGTGGATATTCAATGTCCGCTCAGCCCAGGGATGCAGCACCAAACAAGACTTGAGACTCCATTGTTGAATTCCAACTCAAATCAAAAACATCTGAAGCGGAGAGAATTATGACGAAACATCAAATTAATATCAGAATGCGCTAGAGCTGGGTTGATATTGAACTTTGCACCCAAACTTTGAGTAATCGTCTGGCTTAAATGAGCAAACTTTCATCCAAGCTTACCTTGAACTACCGGAAATTCCCGGGAAAGACTAGCTCTTTGCCAGGACCTCTCTAGTAGAATGCGGTGTTCCTCGAGGGACATGTATTAAGGGCATTATCCATTGATACGGCTAATAAATGAGGATACTTTCATTGTTCAAACGAGGAGAATCTTATACTGGCGAATATTTGCTTATCGAAAACGTGAATATTCAACCATCCACAACTGGTTTAACTGTCTAAGGTTCAACTGTATAGTTTAGGAATATACTGGACTCCGTATATGGGCCAATCAACCCAACTTTCCAGTTCTAAGAAAAACTCAAAAACCTGTGGATGGTCTTTTTCACTCTACAACGTTATCCTGGTGGTCCTACATTGGCTCAGGGTACTACAAATAACTACAATTGAGAGGGGACTACTTATTGCATGATTACAGGTAATTAGAAGATTGGACTAATGAATTCATGAGTACTCCCATCTTTTTTCACCAAAATCCGGTAATTGTTATATCAGTAAAAGCTACCTGCCTGTATTTTTCCTCTGCTCCAAGTAATTAAGTTAGGCTAACATTTGGTCGAGGGAGGAAATGTATCCAAGATGCGCTTAAGGCCGGGCTACTGTCATTGCAACAGCCAAAATGTATGTCTAGCGTTAACCATTGACACCAGAAAAATTTAAGACTTTTCTGAAAAGACTCCATAAAGGCACCGGCTTAGTAGCCTAAAGTATGGATATGCTTGAGGAAGATGGAAAAATTGACGATTTCAGAAGCCTAGACACCTTCTGAAACGCTGAACTCTGCTAAGATCGGATTATAAAGTAAATTAGTAAATTGCCTATAAAATTCTCTATTCAAAACAAAATCTCTGCCTTTTAAGGCAGCATAGGTAATGGTCACATTGACTAACTAAAGCCAAAAAATGGTCCTGGACAAATATAATACACTCGAATATAAGATCATTCCTTTGAAAATCACCCATGATAACTCAAGACTAGTTTACTGGTGAAATGGCTTTACGAGGGAATGAATATGCAGATAATTTCACTGGTACGAAAAAAAATCTCATTTTACATGTTTCACTCTTGTATGAAATATTTCCCACATAAACAATGGAAAGAGCGCATTAGGAACAAAGATATTAAGTGCACGCTCTTCTGCAGCGTTTATTGTTGAATGATTTTGAAGATTCATGTGCTTGAAAAAGCAAAGGCGCATCATAATTCTTGCTTTACCCTGCGATATTCAGAATTCTCTAGGCCCCACTTTTTTCAATGACCAAAAGCTTTACAAACTGGTCACAGTAGTTCTTTGATTTCTCTGGCAACACACTATTCTTGCTTATGGTATTACTCTTTAGGAATATCGCGTTACGTTTTGGTTTTTGAAGTCATTTATTGGTATTAAGGAAACATCCGAGATGCTTAAAGCAATGACTTCGAGTGGCTGTGACGTCCAGTGGTTGGTGGATTACAAGAATCCTCCGACCACGCGAACAATATCGCCTACCTCGCCGAAGCCGGTGACATCCAACACTCCACCAACACCTGCCAAGACGTTTTTGGTAAGGCTCTTGACCAATGGAAGGTAGTCAGTCCAACCCCTTTTCACAGCTCTGTTTGGGTTGTTGGACTTGACTGTGACTCCAGGAACAGTGAGCATGTCCTCCAACAACATGCCGTTCATTTGGGCAAACTTCTCGGTGTCAAGAAGCAAGTTGTTGGTCATATTACCAATCACATCAACAATCTTTTGGCTTTGCTCAGCATCAGGTTGAGATGGTGCGGCGTAAGCAGCTGGGAGAAGAGCGAGAGCAAAAAGAGAGAATTTCATAATGAGTGAGTAAAGAGACGGAAGTGATGAAGACTTGAAGATGTCGATGAAAAACAGAATGAAAGGAAAGAAACCATGCTTTTATAGACTCTTGGAAAGCCTTGAGCATCATAGTCTGTAAAGATATACATTGTTATGTTGGGTAGTGGGAGCTAGTACACGGAGAAATATCGTCAACACGGAATTGTTGAAAACCGATAAAGGCTGTTGAAGTTTAAGCTTATTGATCTTAGCAAAATTGTCGTTGAAGAATGGCCTAATCTTTCACTGGGCTTTTATTAAATGTATTATGGAAGTTTCATCCACCCTTTCTGTAAGTGCCAGGTCGAAGTCGCAGATTCAGATTTGGTTACCTGATGTTGACTAAGATGCACTCATAATAATTTTGTAAGGATGAAATTTCAGCCATTGCCCCGCTTTACTAAAAGTCTATTAGACGAGCAGTCTAGCTTGATAAACTTTTAGTGACGAGTATGATCGCGTGACAGTTAAACTTTTTGACGATACACATGTATGGTGATGCGACATGTGCCGGATCGCAGATATTAGTCCACCAGTCCAAATAGCTAGGCAAACTCAGCCCTCATATTCTTCAGTAGTGTATTTGTGACTGTATTTATGACATATTAGAGAAATATGTGAATAAAATTGTTCTGCTGAAAGGAGCTCCTACACCAGGGCAGTGCCCACATTAAAGCTATGCTTAGTTAAAAGGTTTTGTATTATTACCGACACTATTGAAATACAGTAAGCTAGTTCCAATACAAGTATTTTAGGTTAAAGGCTTAGCAACTGAATATGCACAATATGAAACCACTTAATATCGAGTCAGACTTGATAGAGCTGCAAAGGGAGTTAATTGTTGAAAAGTATTTTCAGCACCAAACTTTTTTTTTGATATTAGAATTTCAAAGGAAAAACTCCCCACGTTTCAGTGTGTTTATTGGCACGAAAGCTGATTATTCTAAGCTCCACCCTCTAATGAAAATGCGAACTACAGGCGGCCATAAACACTTAAACCATACACAATTCAGTAGAAGTTAAATTGTTTTCTTTTAGAGAAAATTCATTAGCTGGATTTTTTATCCAGCAAAGGCCTATTTTTGCTATTACGAATCTGCCATGTGTTTTAATGTTATGAGTATGTATAGTGTTCTCACGAAGATCTTCTCTGCGCGGTGCTTAAATTTGGTCCAGATCATGCATGGTAAATGCTTCACATCTCATTCGTATACCGAGTGCGACTGACTTGGGAGAGTACCTGGAAGTCTCTTTCTATGGCAACAGCTTGAAATGACGTGAATAATTTTCTTGCGCAGGAGTTCTTTTACCAAATTACTATCATTTCATTCGTCAGACGGGAAAAAGTTTTTCCTTAGGTACTAAACGTGCAACAATAACCTCTCACCCCTTTTTGAGAGATAAGAATCCAACTGGGCTGACAAAGAAAAGAATTTACCAATATGAACCAATATATAGTCCAGCTCAAAATAAATATAAGCTCAACTACTTCTGCTATATCAATTATCCAAAACATGGCTGACACCGGAACCTCATTAACATTCTTTTGATTCTATCCTTGTTCGTGTTGTGTGAAAATGAGGGTGTCTTTTTCAAAACTATCAATAGAAGCACCGTTTGTCATCTACTTGCCAAAAAAAGTTAGAGGTAGAATGAAAACCCTGGGTGAAATATAACATCTTATAGGCCCAAAGAGCTGCAATTGACAAACAGTAACTTCACAAATGGACTAAAGTAAATAAATTCATTCAAGATATGATGAGATTATTAGCTAGTCTGGTTTAACACTTCTGAAACGAATTCAAAGATATACTTAGTTTTTGCGGCACTGAAGTGACCAGAGCACGGCACTTTTATTTCGCTTCAGTGAAAGCCTACTTCACGTGAGTTTATAATAATTCGACTTTTTGTAAGTGAGAGCAAGTACACACGAATTTCTTTAAGTATAGATGATCTGGTTTATTGACTTGATTGAGGAGCCGGAGCTTTATTTCTTGGTTCCAATTAGACTGCATACACGAGGTGTGCATGGTGCGCTCATTTTTGCAGCCACGGAGTGACCCGTTTGGATGGATATAAATATCGCGAAAGCTGACCTCAAACCAGATCATCTTTTTTAATCATATTTCCTTTTTCAGGTGTTCAAAAATTAAATGTCTAGGAGAGTTGCCATCTGCTTCTATTAAGCGAGTCTTTCTCAAGTTGCATATCCCTTCGGTTTTGAAATCTGGGTTTGAAACAGTTCATCTACATTTTCTATAGTCAAGACGCTATCAAGAGGGCAAATGGTTACCACACACCTTGATCAGATGCTAGAATACCGCATCCCGCGGCACAACGGCTGGAAATACGGATCTGCCGCGGTGCCACGGATCAGTGATCCTTGCACGTGACTTATACCCGTAGTCGCGATTCTCCGGTCTACTCACCTCAACCTTGAGATACCATAAAAGGGTACAACACTGGTAACAACTGTGTCTTAAAAACTATGCAAGTTATTGAATGCACTGTTGTAATATTTGTACTCATTACAATCACAAGCAAGTTTCAATCTAAACTCAAGCTGGTAATTTGCAACCATTGTCACTGCTATTGCAATATGAGCTCTGTTGCTGTCCTTCTAGATGAGCAGCACGAAAACCAGTCTTCTTGAAAACCACCAAGAACACGACTCGCTTGATTCAGCCTTTCGCACTGCGATCAATGCTCCGACAAAAACAAAGGTCGCTACACCGGACACCTTGCTTTGTTTTCCTGAAGCTACTTTTAAAAAAGAAAATTTTCCGAAAAACATGAGTGTTAATTTCATACTAAATTCCTCCTGAACCCGAGTTCAAAATGTTTGGCTGAGAAGTCTCACTGAAAGGTGCTTTGTTAAGTCTCCAGCTAGTTAAAACATATACAAATAGCTTGTGATTCTATTTTGGAAGGTAAGAATAATGATTATGCGAACTATTTAGACCCACACTAGAAATTAACCTGCGCTTCTCAAGATTGATGTTCTGCGCTGTAGAAAACAGTGCAGAGGAAGTCTAATGATGTTTATATACATCAAGAGCAAAACATTTGCAGAAGAGCAGACTTATATTATCTCCCTTCAATTCAGAAACAAAACCTATTCATATTGTGGGTAATGTCTTGCATATAGTGAGCCTATGAATTTGGGTCTTGTCAAATTCCATGCTGGCCATACTGTTTCAAGAATGTCCACAAGTGCACTAATCTGAGGCTTTATAGCGAAAACCTATGCCCCAAACTAGATACTATTGGGTATAGTGGCCATAGTATCTTTACATACCAGCTTGAATAGTGGTACAGAGCCTCTCAAAACGGCTAATTGTCTAGAACTCTCCACAGAATACCTTTTCTTCGCCGATACAAATGAAGTGTATAAAAATACCAACCTTGAGCAATGCAAATAAAATGGTTTCAGGCCCCTCTCTCAGATACAGGCGAATTTGGTCAGAATAGGAGGCCCAGATCTGAAAGACTCACAACTGCAAGTCACAAGTCCTAGATTCAGCAGCGACCACAATTAGTATGTCAAATTCAACCATTTCCATGAAACGGCGAAATCCATAGGCATGATCATAGAAAATGTCTAAGTTTTTGATGGGCCTTATTGTTCTTGCTCAGGGCAACCTTTCAGATTGCAAATAGGCAATTAATTTCCTAAATGGATCATTTGCACAAGAGTTATACACGAACATAGATGAAGAAAGCAAGCTAAATACCAATCCCATAAGACCTTAAATGGAAAATATTGGATCAGACTTTTATAAAAAAGAAAGATAATGGAATTGAGCTGGCAAATGCTGATGGAGTCACTTTAAAGTGACATCGAGATAGACCTATTCTGGATTGAACAGTAGAAAAGTCACCCCATGAAAAGCCTTTTCAAATTGGTACACCCTTTGCATCTCGTTTAAAGCCAGAATGCTTTTGAATGACCCCTGATGTCAATACCCGCAGCTCTTAAGGGTATACTTACTTACGCAGCTGAGGCCTCTTTGCAGTCCACGGGCATAAATCAGTTGCAGAACTTACGAAATGCACCCAATTTTTAAATAAATCATGTTTCGAAAAAGCCAAGCATTTTTTCAAGACAGTTTGGTATCCATACATGCCAGGGAAAATGATTGTTCGGGTAGTTGAATGGGTGAGAATAAAAGATTCATATCAGAGGCGTTCAAGAGAGTTCTTGAGGAAAAAAAAATTAATTTTGAGAGGTGACTAGTGTGACTAGTAACCACATAATGGCAGGAAAATTCCACAACCGGCCGCCCGTTCAGGATAACAGCAGTATATTTATTTCTTGTCAAAAAAAAAGCTGAAAACATTCAATAGTAATGGTCTGTCATTCTTGCATGTCGAAAGGGCTTGCTGAATTCAAGAGAGAGACAAAATGTTTTGAAAAGCAATATATCAATAATTTATAATGAAGTTTCCAAAGTGGAGATCAGGCTCTAAGTATCACAGGGGTATGCATGTGGAAGGAAATGCGGAAAGAATTGTTCTCAGATTCTTCTAGTTATTGTTTTCAAGACAATGCCTCAAACGTTGCAATAAATTGATTTGAAGAGTTAAGTAAATGACCACAAATCGTGCTTTCCTAACCTATAAAATGATAAGCATGCTGTTTTATAGTGAACATAATGATAACTGAAAGAATAATTCTATTCATCTTCGTGCCTTTAATTGCTGCCCTTAATAAGTGGAATACTCCTCCTGACATACATGTCTTCGTCGCGAGAATCAATAGCACCTATATACCTCTCTCTCACTTGCTTTATGAAACAACGAAAGGAAATGTAAGTCTTTTGACTTATGGAAACTCGTCGAAAGAACCCATAGAGTTCATGTTAAAAGACACTTATGCATATACCACAAACACATCCACTCCCGGGTTCTTTGGAAATTTCCTAGACGGACTTGCCTTCGGCCCCGATGTTCCCAAGCTTAGCTTAATTCTTGGTGAAGAAAAAAAGGTTCTAAATAGTCGATTTCAGTCGTGCTTAATCTCCCCCGACAGCTCGGAGCGCGGAATCTTGATATATTCAAGCACATCCGATGAAAATTGTTTCGACGTGGACATATACTTCCGTCCTTATGACCAAGAAGAAAAAAGTGTCTGGAAACCAAAGCCGCCACCAATGGCATTTTTCGCAAATATCAGTAACGTCTTGGAACCTCTCTCGGTCTACTTTTATGATACAAACCATACGACTCTAGATATTTTGACTCATGGAAATTCTTCTGTTCCTCCAGCCGAGTTCGACTTAGTTTACTCTTATGCAGTTGCCAGAAATACAACCGAGCCAATGTACGCAGGATTTTACGCTGGTGTGTTGGTGTACGGCTCTAGAGTGTTTTGGAGTAGGTTCAGTTTCGATGGTGATAGGGTTAAAAACTATCCTTTTCAGTCATGTGAATTGCCTGGTCACTATAGACGAGCCATTTTTTTTTCACGTATACGTATTCCCAGTGAAAATTGTGTCGATGTGGAAATTGATGTCTTGCCCTACGACAGGAATACTGGGACTGTCATGGTAGATCCTGAGGAAGAGGATGATATGATAATCCCATACCCTCCTTTAAGTCGTGGTGTACCAAAGGTCTTCTTCGCGAACCATAGTGGCACATTGGAACCACTCTCCACCCTGGTTTTTTATAACGGTTCGACTCTGATATACTTGTTGACTTATGGAAACATGTACCCCCAACCTACTGAGATGGTCATGGAAAACAAGCACATATATACTGCTGATCCAGCTCGCCCTCGAAATGTTGGTTATTTTGATGGAATGCTTGCCTTTTATTCCAATATGACTGAAACTGAGTTTGTTTTAAATGAGAAAGGAATGGTTCTCAATGGTCCTTTTTACTCGTGTGAGGTATTCAGGGGTTACTTGCGTGCGATTTTAAACAAAGATCCGCACGTGCCCATTAAAAATTGCTCAGAGGTGGAACTCTATTTCTTACGTTACAACGCTGCAACTGGCTCTCCTACATTTCCTTTACCCGGTGAACTCAACAAGCCTCCACCTCCAATTATAGGGAAATGCGTTCTTCATTATGAGGGGCATAATAAGTACGAGGAGCTTTGGCACTTTGTGCATGCATATGAAGGAGAATGTGATGTTTTCATTAATGAGGAATTCTTGCCTAAAGGAACTCCTCGAGAAAAATGCAGTCTTTTTTTCACCCAACCCGAAATGATCGAAGAATTTGAAGACTATGTGTATGACTATCAGGGGGAATGCGACATTTATGTTAATGGAGTGTATCAACCCCGGCCAGGTGAGGGGCCACACCGTGTGCTTGGAGAAACCTGTTCTCTTTTCTATGTTGGGAAGGGCAAGCGTGAAAAACTTGAGGAATACTTGTTAAACTATAGTGGGATTTGTGATATTTATATCAATGGGAAAGAGACTAGAGAGAAGGATATTATATGAGTGCCTGATTGCGATTAGACGTGAGATTATGGCTGATCAGCAGGAAGAGAATTCAGAATGAACTTTGCTTGTTCGGAAAAGTGTTTTTTTAATGGTGCTACCCTTCCAGTATTACTGGAATGCCCGTTCCATGGTGACGTGACTTGGCTTTAGCGTGGCCTCGATAGTTCAGTATGCCCTCATATTATCGGCACAGCATATGTATGGCGCTCAAAAGTTGAGAATCGTAGCAAGTTTGTATCTGATCACGCATATAATGCCAATTCGTCCATAATAAACTCCCCAACCGTTTAAGGTATCCAGACAATCCCATAATGTGTGATACCATCCGCAAAGAAACAATACAAAAAAAATTACTAACACGGTGACTTACGAAGCCCCCACCATTTTCAAATTGTTGACTAATAACTCATTAGTGGTGTTTGTTCTTTGAACCGTCTCGATACTACTCAAATCTGTCAGTAATACTACCATAGCTAAATTGACTTATGTTGTCATGGAACCCAGAAGCTTGAAAGGCATCTGAACTGGTACTTTTCAAGCATTGTATTAATCGTGTAACACTGGTTAGCTATGGTTCGAGGATTACTTAGAAATATTTTGAGCGAGGTTTAAAAAAACTAACTCCCATTATTTTTCTAGAGTATTGCCTATTTGTTTGAGGTGTTCTGTGTTGAACTTGACGCATCAGCACACATGAGTGTACTGCATGGGATGAATGGATCAGCCCATGTGAGTGTACTGCATGCTCGAGTTTTTTTAATTGTTTAACGGATGAAACAAAGGATAGCTCTCGTCTAAGTTCTCGTCTAGACTTCGGCCATTGACTTGCGAGATACAGTGTTTTTGAAAACTATTCAAACCAGCGCGACAAAATGTTTCGTACTCCTTCGCAAAGTCTTTCAAACCAAATGGCGTAATGCTTCACACCAACTTTATTAAAAATTCAATGTGATGAAATGTTAAATCTGGATGATTGCCTTATACATAGTACATATCTTATTTATGTCTTGTAGCTTTTTTACTGAAACTGCAATCTACGGAGGACTGATTAATGCGTTACGGCCTGGTTATCTTTCATCTTTACCATTGCTAACAATGCTTGTCGATTATTAGCACTTTTTCTATTCAACGTTTCCAAGAAGTCAAGTTTTTTTTGACAGGATTCAAGGCTCGTTGTATGAGAATATGAAGACAAAGTTACATGCCCAAGGGGATGTTGAGTTCAAATATTGCCCCACGAATTTAGCTCCAACTGATTCTGAAAAGGGAATAAGCATTTTTTTTTTAGTGATCATGGCACCTTACAGTGGTAGCAAATGGCTTTTACAAGGATTTTTTAAGAAATGATAATCAAAATGCCGACTTTCACTTGCTTAAGGAGGTTTAGGTCGGAGTCATTACCAAGGGACGATAGCAAACTATGACTAATTTCCAACTCTAGCTTAATACTTTTAACTATTGGGGTGGGAGGTCAATATTCGTAACCTTGGAGCTCCTCACCAAAGCCTTCCAATAACCAAACAAGGTTCTTGCACCCATTACTGTACATTTCTTGGGATGAAGGCAGGTCAAATAGAGAAGAAAATATTATCAATAAATACCCAGAACGTACGGAGCCAAGCCATAATGAGAAACAGCTCTTGGAGTGTCCCTAGCACCCTAACCACGCACGTGACTTGGGTCATGCGAAGACTTATCTCAATATAAAAGGACAAGCTCTAGCTATTTCATAAGAGTAACAAAATTATATTTCGACGGAAGTAGGACATGCCAAGATTTCTCCTGAAATCAGACCCGCTAATATCAATTAGTGTAGAGGTAATGATATTTACTAAAATCTTGGATTGATTCTCGACATGTCAAGGTACTTCGTAGTGTATTGTATACAGACCAGTGAGGTGTTGAGAATCAGTCCAGGTTCTCAGTAAACATCAGTACCTCTACACTAGCTAATGATGGTGGGTCTGGTGCCAGGTAATATCTTGATATGTGCCCTCTAAGTTGATATATATTTCGAATACTCTTATAGAATAGCGGGAGCTTGTCCTTTTATATTGGAGTGTGGCTTCACATAACCAAAAGTCACGTGAGTCACGCGGTCTTAGGGAAACCGCGGCTCCTACTTCTCAACATGAGGTACTATGTGCAGGTTACTTACAGTCGAAACGTTTTTTCCCCCTTACAGCTTAGGTAGAAATTTAGCCTGTAAGCTACCGCTTACTTATCCCTGTAAAGTGGTATAGACTAAACTATATGTTGAAATTTTTTGAGGTTATTCTGATACTTGGTTTACTGAGTGTAGTTCACTTATTTCGAGCTTTTTGGTAGATTGCAAAGAAAAAACAAACACCAGTCAGAATCCAATATACTCTACCAAAAATCAGATTTTGGAGAAATCCTGACACAAACTGTAAAAGTAGAATACTACTTAGCCCAGGAAGCTTTTGTATAAAATATGGCTGTTTCAGCTTAGGAATAGTGAAACTTCAGTCAGATTTATCATTTCATCACTGGAACAGTTGTCTGCGAAGTACCACTTGAGAAAACAGGAGGTGTGCATATAGTCCGTTATAGCCATGGTGTCGTGATCTAAAGCTGCAAGTGATTTAGCCAAAAGACTTGGAAGATATAAAAGTACACAGCAAATCAAAATTTTAATTGGTTTTATTTAGTTCAATTAATTAATTGTAACACTTGAAGCTCTGAAAAAGTGAAGTTATGTCCGATAGTGCAGATTGCTCATATTATTAGTACAACATACAATTCAAGGCCAGGCAAAAATGAGTCTCACAGCTCAAAACTTTTTGCGAAATCATGATTCAGGGTACCATTCATATTCGAGTCACACCTTATGGCTACATCAATTAAAAAAGAAGTCATTTCAAGAGTGACTATTTGTTGCAATGGTGATAAAAAAGGATGCAAACGGTCATTGGCGGAAATAGAAAAAAAGCAAAACTCTCTGCATGTGCTAGCAAGTCATATCGGTTGAATGAGTCATATTAATTCAAACTTGATGACTTGATGGACAAAAATCTGGGTCACCAAATAAAAAAAATGGGGCTAAAATCCCAAGAATCACGAGGTTGGTGTCACATATGCAGAAAATTCGCATAATATGGGTATGATCATAGATTCTTCCCTATACGTTGAAAGACAATAGGTCATTCTCACAACTGAAAATGGGTTGGAGAGCCAGAATGGTTTCTTGTCTGACAGATAAATTGAGAAAAAGTTGTCATCTTTTGGGGTCATAAAAAAAAAATTGCAAAAATTATGAAAGCAACTCAATTGACCCTCGTATTCTTTACAGTCGCAACTGCATGGGCAGATTTCGCCAAACGTATGGTGTTTTGCGCTAAAACACCTTTTTCGTTTATTCCTCTCTCTAGATATAATCTAGTAGATAGGTTTGGGAACCAAAGCATGCTTTCATATGGAAACTACTCGAATCCCCCTGTTGAGTTCATTTTTCAAAATAATTTCGTTTTTGTTAACGATACATCCAAGCGAGAGTTCTTAGGGTTTAGAGGACCCCGCATTGTATTTGGTGCTAATGTCGTTCCAGCTCATTTGGAGTTCAATAGTGTACAGAAGGTTCTGGGGGGTCCTTTTTACTCGTGTGGCTTGGACGGTCCAGTGCGCGGTATATTTCAAGGAAGATATGTGCTCACTAGAGGTTGTTTCGAGGTGGAGATATATCTTATGCCTAGCGACGATGAATATTTAGCTCCTGTGGCCAGTAAAACAGTGGCTAAACCTGGCTCGATATATTTAAGTGAGCAGGCGGCCGAGGAACAACTGTCTGAGTGGGATGGAAGAAAAGTGTTTGGGTCTGAAAAGAAAAGTGTACCGAAGGAAGGTGATATTGTCTAGGACTGGCGAAAATAACATAGGTGATTAAATTGGAAAAGTTTTGCTCAACTAGGTTCAGAAAATAGGACGAAAGTATTAAGAGTAAATTAGGTCTGCAATTTTCTCAAATTTTGCCTGTGTTTTTAAGTAGCTTGATTGTTGTTATTTTAGTATTGCCTGCACTGTAGAGGTGGAGGTTAAGAAGCAACGAAAGTGGGTCTTGCAAAACTCTATTTCCGCCTTGCATGTAACGTGTGCGGTTGGTTTAATTCACACGACGAATCTTTGATCTTGGGACTTTACTTCAGAACCATGTGGCTACTATTTCGGGGCTATGCCAAATGGTAGTAATATTTAACGACATGTAAGTCAATATGAACAGTCAGAGATGGTATTTTACAGTACAGAGATATAGTACTTGACGCAATTTATGTGAATGTTTAGAGATGTAGGTACTTCTCATTACTTCCCTTGATCATGTATTCTTCGTCATGATATATTCTGAAGCTCTAGCATTTGGAATTACAATGTTTTTCAAAACTATTCAAACCCGTGCGATATAACGATTCAAACCACACTAGCAAAATTAAACAAACCAATAATTTAAAGAGTTTCGGACCCCTTTCACTCCATTCCGTCCGTTTTGACCCTTGATTGAAATTGCAAGACTCCCAAATGACTCCAAATGTACTAAATACAATCCTCCGGTTTTATATTTCAGAATATTGAATTCTAATGAAAGTTGGGGTGAAACATTACCATTTGGTTTGAAAAACTGTGCGAAGGAGTACGAAACATTTTGCCGCGTTGGTTTGAATAGTTTCGAAAAACTCTGTACGTACTGTTAAGTCAAAACTGTAACGGAAAATAAGTTTGATCTGTTCAAATGCCGCATTGTAAAAATTAATTTCCGATGGCGCCTTTATAGTGATTATGCTTTCAAGAATGATAGACAAACATCATCTAGCTAGTACAAGCTGAGAATATATGGTGAAAATATTTCTATATTTTCAAATTGGCCTATTCCCCAATTAAAACTCCCTGGCTTTTTATGATTTCCGTGGATACAATTACAACTATTGGTAAGTAGCACCTAGTTTCTGAGCCATGAGGTCGTAGGAAGGAATTATCCGAGACAACTCTAATTTTTAAACGAATTTAAGCTTTTTATGCAGCTTATTGTGATCAAATTTTGGTAGCAAATACGCTTAATACACGATCATCGGACATACACTATGATTAGCTCATTACCCAGATATTCTTTTTGAGCCTTCACTACTCAATCGCATGGGAGTACTACCAACTGCGATAGAGCAAAAACCCTAACGCACTAATGACTAACCACCAAGATTTCAAAGATATCATGCTTTCATTATATTAGTATTACCTTAACACGAAAATGCCACGTTGTAAGAGAACGTACGGCTTTTTCTTATTGTTAATGTGCGTGACTGCTTTATGCAGGACATTTACAACAAATTACTTAAATAGGGCTAGATGTCTCCCCTCAGGCAGACATCACAAAAGAAAATGGCTAATTAGGTACTAGAAGCGCAATAATAATCCAACCTAGCTCAAAAAACGGAGTTAGTCTTGACTAAAAACATATTTGTGATATGCAAGAAACAAGACGTTGGAAGGTGAAATATGTCTCATTGCATTATTAGCTAACCGGACCAAAGGATATTTCAGACAGCCCTCCTAAAACAGCAGATTCAAGAAAAACATACATTTAGTATTTGATGCTGTGGTAATTTCTTATACTAGTTTGGACCTAGAAGACTGGATTGGGGTGTCCTTGGGTCAGAATTTTCCAATAATCAATACATGCTTGGTGGGCCAAATGGAGTTAAAAATTTTAGAGCCGGAGAAAGATAAAAATTACTTTTAGGAAAACAGATTAATAACTGCTGGTTTTAGATAGAAAGTTCTTGGCCAAAAGTGTGCAGGAAAAAACCATGCATAACGGCATATCCTCAGATTCTGCACTATTGTTTTCAGCTTGTTCCATTTTTCTCCTTGGTTCCTTTTTAATTACTATCAGAATTCCTGTCATTATTTCATCCATTATGTTTCTTATTGTTCTCAAGGCAACGCGCAATTGCCAAAACGAATGCTTTGGCTGAAAGGAATTTTGCATACTTTGGCTGGGATATAAATAGGTCTTTTTCAAACTCAGGGTTAATACCTACAGCTTAAGCAATATCCATGAAAATTATTCTATTGATTACCACCGCTCTTGTGACCTCGGCCGTGTGGGCACAACCCAAACTCCCGTTTGCATTCTTCGCAGAAGTCGAGGGTAATTTGCGCCCACTCTTTGGTGCTCCTTCCCAAGAAAACGGCGGAGAGCTAAGTGTATTATCTTATGGATACCCATGGCCTAATCCGACCGAGTTTTCTATAAAGGACGGTTATGCAGTGACTGGAGATAATCTTTACTTAGGGTATTATGCTGACATGCTTGGCTTCGCTCCCAATATTTCTAGGATGAATTTAGACTTTGATAGGAAAATGAAACTTTTGAATGGTCCCTTTAAATCGTGCGTTTTAATCACGGACCAATTATATGCAATCTATAGGATCAATGCCGAGATACCTAATACTGAATGCTTCCAAGTAGTTATATACTATTTGCCATATGATATAGAAACAGGCAGAACTGTGACAACATTTGCTGAGCTTAAAAAAGATACAAGACCTTTATCCAAAGAAGAAGAAATAAATGGGTTTCTTCAGGATGAAAGTTATAACTCTGGACAAAACAAAGAATATAACTCTTGGGAAAATAACAAGATTCTGGTATGGCAAGATGACAAAATCAATTTTCAAGCAGTTACCGAACATAAAGGTGAAAAAGATAAGTTTCAAGCAGTTACCAAACATAAAGGTGAAAAAGATAAGCTTCAAGAAGTTACCGAACGTAAAGGTGAAAAAGATAAGCTTCAAGAAGTTACCGAACATAAACCACCAAAGAAGCATAAGCAGCATAGAACAAAGAATGATAGGAAACACCAAAAAAAAACCAATAGAAAACATTGGCCCAAAAATCTCTTTTTTACGGGGGACTTTAAACATTTGGCTAAGTCGGATTTGAGCGATATCCATTTGTCTTCCCCTTTATCTCCAAAATACCCATTGTTATTCTTTGCCAAAGTCAACAACTTATTTTTACCGCTTTCGGGAACTATTTTCGATGAAACTGACAAAAAATTAAGCGTATTGTCTTACGGTGTCCTAAGAGAAGACCCTGTCGGATTTGCCAAACAAGGATCTTATGCAGTTACTAATAACAAATACACTCCGGGGTACTTGGGGCTTCATGATGGTATGCTTAGCTTTGGATCCGGGATTCCCAAGTATAGCTTGGTGTTGGACAGTACACTGAAGATTATGAATATGCAATTCAAGTCGTGTTCATTATTCAACACTGGAATGCATGTGATTTTTTATGGGGCCTCTTCCATACCCCATAGTGATTGCTTCGACGTAGACATTCACCTCTTGCCGCTCGACAGTCAAAAGGTGAATGTAAAAAAGCAAATAAAAAGGGAATCAAACAGATGATGAATTTGGGGAGGCTTTAGCGTAACAGAAGAATTGCCTCTATGACTTCAACAAACATAACTAGTTGGTACTCTAGTTTTGCATTGGAAGCGAAGATGATGGGAATAATTGATTTGGGTCTCTCTCAATTTCTTGTTTGACTTAGCAGAATATCTTAGTCTAGTCTGCCAGAATTATTCCACTTGGTTCTACACTTTTCGACTCAAATGAATTTGAAGTGAATGTGTAACGTTAGGCATCGGATAAATCGGAGTGTAAATTATCTGTTTCTCATTCTTCGAAATCTGGAGCAGTTCTTCAAATGTCTCAGTGGATCAACCAGTTTCCTTCAATTTTCCGAATGATATAATTTACCACCTTGAAAGTATCTATTGATGCTTTGTATCGATGGTCACTAGGATCGGAAAAATTTCAAATATCCACATAAGGCTACCAAAGGCTTTTCTAAATTCGCTCATGCAACATTCCAAAGTTATTGAGGCCTACGTTGTAGGTTATCCTGCATTGTTGAAACCTGGGATCATCTTTGCCTCATTGAATCTATCGAGTAATTAGCCATATCAGTTATCTGGTGTCTCCAGTGGTATTTCGATAACTTTCTAAGAGACTGTTTTTCAAATAAACGATCGTCAATCCCATTTTTTGTTGTTACAATAACTTAAATGCCCTTGTTTTTTAAGTTCCGAAGTGTGATTCGTTGAATACTTCGCGAGGGCCAAATCTACTATTGCAGTATACAGAGTTTTTCGAAATTATTCAAACCCGCACGATAAAAAGATTCAAGCCACACTAGCAAATTATACAAACCAATGATTTAAAGAGTTTCGTTCCCCTTCCGGTTCCGTTCTTTTTGGTTTTAAGCCTTGACTCATATTGCAAGACTCCTAGATGTATTACCTATTAGACAATCATCCAGATTTAACATTTCAGAATCTTGAATTCTAATGAAAGTTGGTGTGAACATTCGGTTTGAAAGATTGGTCGAAAGGGTACGAAACATTGTGCTGTGTTGGTTTGAATAGTTTCGAAAAACACTGTATCTCAAAATTATTAAATCCAGCTCAACAAAGAGTTTCCTTCGCACAGTCTTTTAAACCAAATGGTATAATGTTTCACACGAACATTCATCAGAATTCAATGTTCTAAAATCTTAAATCTGACAAATGCCATATATTTACTCTATTTGGGAGTATTACAGTACCAATCAAGGGTCAAAACAGACGGAACTGAACTGGAAGGTGTACGAAACCTTTTGAATTAGTGGTTTGTTTAATTTGCTAGTGTTGTTTGAATTGTTTTATCGTGCGGGTTTGAAAAGTTTTGAGAAACACTACTCACATACGCTCAGGACGCACCAAAGATCATTGAGGTCTCACAGATCACTTGTGTCTCTAATAATTCAGAATCTGGCTACCTTAATGATTCTCTTCACAGGCCCTCGCCATGACAAAAAAAGATGACGCTATGATTCAATTGGTTGGCGAATTTTATGTACATCTGATTACATCCGTCTTACCTTTTGTTCTAACCTAGTTACACTCCTGAGGTTGGTCTAGCACGTGACAACACACGGCTTGCCTCTCCAGTATGTGGTGTACACTGTTGAACGTGTGGGACACGAGTCATAAGCCAACCTGCGAGTGCGGGCAACTGTGAAGCATGCAGTCTGCAGGATAATGTCAACACACAGGTTTGAAATGAGATGATAGGTCCCACGTGGTTCATCAAGATGAGGTGCAGATGAAACTGGGTTATGTGCATGATGAAGACCTACAATCATCATGCACAGTCAATCACGCAATGCCGGTTCCGGGCCTGCGAGTCCCGGGGATTGGCTATATATAGAGAGGATCCCGCTCTAGGTTGAGCGGTATCAATAGAGATAAGAAAGTCACTAATACCTGGTTTTAGGAAGAATATTAGTGACTAAAGACGAACCCTGATTCACTGTATTTAAGAGAGTTATTGGAGGCGAACGTCATAACAATTCCAAACTAAGCAAAAGTGAGCGCGAACGCTCAACAGTATGCATGTCAGCTGTAACTATGTGCAGGTTACTGATGTGAATCAGTCCAGGTTCTCAGTAAACATCAGTACCTCTACACTAGCTAATGATGGTGGGTCTGGTGCCAGATAATATCTTGATATGTGCCCTCTAAGTTGATATATATTTCGAATACTCTTATAGAATAGCGGGAGCTTGTCCTTTTATATTGGAGTGTGGCTTCACATAACCAAAAGTCACGTGAGTCACGAGGTCTTAGGGAAATCCTACTTCTCAACATGGCGGGCGAAGGGTTGGTGAAGAGTTTTCACCCGCCTCCCACCTCATGTACAACTTTGGTCTTGTATATCCCGGTATAGAAGTATACTAAAACATATGTTGAAACTCACTTATAATTCTTTCATATCTATTGAGTTTTAGCTTTTGCAGTGGAAGTGATATTACAATCATTTAATGGAGATTGTGAAGTCCAATCAAAGGCAAGAAAAATTAGGAAGTGAGGTGAACTCCTCATGTAACAATGAAATCAATAATTTCTTTTTTGCTTTTAATCGGATTGTGACTTGGTAGAATAAAAAATAGATATCCACCAATTTTTGCGGTGGGATGCAATGGGTCACGGCATAATTCAAAATACCACCTTAAAAAGGAATTGCCTCATGTAATCCCCTTTTACGAACTTCTTGTTCCTTGTCTCATCATGTAAGGGGAGTTATTGTTTATTATTCCAAAATTCAATGCGCACCTCAGAATAACTAGATTGTTCGGCAAAATATCACCTAATGCCGTGTCTCAGAGAATTCTTTTGGCTTACGGTTATTTCAATAGCATGGAAGTCCATCTGAATAAACGAACGGTATACTACCCTGATGATACCAAGGTCTGATTCCTGATATTAACTAAGTATTTCTCTCTGTAAAAGCTAAGCCTAATGGTTTGTGCCAATAAGATGTTATATTCTTCTGTATTGAATTTTTCCATGAGTATTACTAAACGGAATCAGAACAATTTATAGTGTGCATTTATCAATTCATGGTCACAGGTTCTGTACGTATTGTCCCAAAACAGCATAATTTTTTAGGAGCTTTGCCGTCCTATAAAAGAGTTGCTTGTCATTCTTGACTAATACTAGTGACAGAATGAAAGCCAGCCACTTGATCTTTGCCTCCCTCTTTGCTGCAACTACTTGTGAGGAATCCACATCCCCATTGGTATTCTTCGCAAATGTCAAGGGTAAGTTGGTGCCACTTTCAGGCGTTCCTTTTACCGTGAACGCAATGAAAGGACATCTATTGTCTTACGGAAATTCATCGATTGCCCCTACCGAGTTTACTTTAAAGGAAAAACATGCTTATACCAGCCAAACATCCACTCCAGGCTCTGTTGGGTTTCACGAAGATGGGTTTGTCTATGGACCTACCGTTTCCCCTATTAGCTTAAATCTCAATACCAGGATGAAGGTACTTAATGATAAGTTTTACTCCTGCAAGATTTTCGACAATTCCGTGCGCGGAATTTTGCACGGAAACTCTATTTCAAGCTTCAGGAATTGTTTAGAGGTAGATGTATATCTCTTGTCTTACAACAGAACAACGAAGTCTGCGGTAAAAGCCAAATTACCATTGGTTTTTTTTGCGAAAGTACATAATGTGTTGGAGCCGCTTTCTGGGGTGTTTCTTGGAAAGCCGCATAACGAAATGAGCTTGTTTTCGTATGGAAACCCAAAGACTGATCCCGTCAAGTTCAAGCTTGAAGGTACATATGCTTATACTAGCCAGTCCCTAAGCAGAGGCTATGCAGGTTTCGTGAATTCCAGATTTGTATTTGGTCCTACTATTCAAAAAGTAAACTTTAAATTGCAGGGTGGAAAGAAGGTTTTGAATGGCCTTTTTTACTCGTGTCCAATGTATGGCGAAGTGCACGCAATCTTATTTCAAGCAAAAACCCTACCCACTAAACATTGTTTTGAGGTGATGATATACCTCTTACCTTACGATGACGAAACTAGGAGTGCGGCATTAGATGAAGAGGAGGAAGAGGAGGAAGAGGAGGAGGATTCACCCGAAGAAAACACCAAATCTCTGCACCTGGTTGGAGCGTCAGATCCATGTAGGGTTTACTTTCATGGGGAAATTTTGCGGAAGGACTTCGAGAAATTCCTCACAAAATTTGATGGTGATTGTGATATTTATTTTGACGGGGAATATACTCATAAACCAGATGAGGTATGAATTTCTGAGTTTAATGGTGTGTGTGTACATGCTTCTTCAGCAACAAAATTTCAAAAAATATCTTGCCTGCTGAGCGAATTTCAGGAATGTATGGGGTTCGCTTTTCAGTCTTGCTCGCCTTCTTTGTAGTCACATGAATTATTCCAACAAGTTTCATAGGACCCACTAGTTCAATGTAGATTTCTATTTGTCCAAGACAAATATTAAACAATAAGTAAATTTTATATAGATGATGAGATATTCCAATACTTTTAATGAAGCGGAAATAATATAACACTCATCAAGGTGTGCATTTTTTCTTGGTGTTTTGAATAATCCTACATTCTGTGAAAACAAAACAGTTGAACATTGGCAAGAAAATAAATCTTGTGCTATTTATGTAGTCCTATGGTATGAAATACAAAATCCCGGAATTTTGGTGGTCCTGCTCAGTATAGGTTGATAGTCGGAGCACAAAAGTTATAGATTTGGAGTATTTGTGAATGGGGAAAAGAGAAATTCACAGAACGGGGGGGATCAACGATTGTCCTAAAGACAAAAACCTGCCTGAGGTGTATTTTAGGGTAACAATGACTGAGGCCACTCTGTAGACACACCAAGATCATAGAAAATTCTTTAGGAAATTAACATTGAGCCATAAGTGCAACTATTTGTTACCAATTCATCTGTAGTTCAACCCAACTTTAGCTGATAGTAATATTGGACTATACCGTTGAGTTAATTTCTTGCGGACATATTGTGTCCTCTACCACTTATATACAGCGTGTGATACGTTCAGGAATACTTAAATGAAAGAACACAGCCCGGCTAGTATGCCGAACTTTTATTTCAGGGTTTGCGACTATTGTTGTATAGATGACGGAATGGATTAGGCATGCGTGCTGCATGGTGCCATTTTTGCTATTGCCTCCAATTATTCTTATGGGTAGTGTGCTATTGAGTAAATATACTAGTCTAACACATAGTATCTAAATAGGTTTGTAGAAGAAGGAAATGACTCCGATATAGATGGCTAGTGGGTATTGAAAAAAAAGTTTAATTGAGCTTTAAATTTTTGTTCCGGGTTCTTTGGAGGAAATTTGTAGCGATAGTTCTTTACATGAATACATTGTTTGCAGTCTGAATCTTACCCGTAGCAGTAAAATGCTACCCTGAGTCCAGCCATCCATCCATCCTTAGCTAACAGGCAACTACTAATAACAGAAATAAGGTAACATGCTAAAGACTAAAACTTTAAAGTCAACACAACACATGACACCTCCAAAAGTTTCTTTTTGCTAAGATCAAGGACTGGTACATGTATAATTTTAATCTTGACAGTCGCGCTTGCAACGTCTATGTGTACTCCTCAAGTAAATGTGTGTACGTTTTAAGTCGCGAACTATATAAGAGATCCTTAAATGTGAGAATTCCCCAAATTTCTGGTAAAAATGTCATTAATTTGCGTCCTATTCCAATCTTCAAATTGCAACAGTCGGATATGGCTCGTGTGAGTTTCTTGAAGGACATACTTGCTTATCCGTGCTGAAATGCGTTCACCAAACGAACAATTAAGTTTATGGATGTTGTTGTCTTTTTCCAAGTAAGTAACACCCCGGTCTTCTGTCAAAAACTTTTGGACACAAAAACAGAGTGTTAGCCTCATTTATTGATTAATTCGAAAACCTAGTGGCTTCATGTGCTATACGAGATGCAAGTCTTAGGGCTCCCAGTGAATATGATGTTCGAAGGTGCGTGAGGGTGTACTTTGTTTCACACCTCGCGTGCTATTCATTCTGCAAAAGAGTACATTATGAATATGATGTTATATTTATTGGATTAGTTTTCATTTCTATGAGAATAAGTGAATCTAATTGAGTGCAGGGATTCATTTTTGGCATTATGCTAATGTTAAGCTTGCTAAAATACTACCTCCAACTAGATTGGTTAATGACAATTGAGGATGGAGGAAAAGCAAAGGGAGATGATGCGATACTCACCAGAAACACATTAGACATAATACAGTGTTTTTCGAAACTATTCAAACCAAAACAGCAAAATGTTTCGTACTCCTTCGCACAGTTGTTCAAACCAAATGGTAATGTTTCACACCAACTTTCATTAGAATTCAATATTCTGAAATGTTGAATCTGGAGAATTGCCTTATATGTACATTTGGGGGTCTTGCAATATCAGTCAAGGGTCAAAATAGATGGAACCGAAGTAGAAGGGGTACGAAACCTTTTGAATTATGGTTTGCTTAATTTGCTAGTGTGGTTTGAATAGTTTCGAAAAACACTGTACAAGTGAGGTCCTGGTCACGAACAAGGAACGCTCGTTCATATGCACATGAGTGACTGCACGATGACCTGGTAAAGGACCGATGAATGGGTTCTCTGACAATTCGTACATTCTTAAGGATGGCATTTTTACGGATGAAAATAGTGGCTAGGGGATAATTTGTGGTGAAAGAAATGTGCCTTGATTCCAAAGGATTTTTAAATTAATCATCTTCGATCTCAATGCAACATCGTGGTTGCAATCTTTTTTCTCGGGCTGTTGCTATATTATCTGAACTGTTCTACAGATTATCGAAACGATTCCAAAAAGATTTATCTTGGCAAACCGTATGCAGGATAAGCATTTATATTGTTGAAAGTTAGAGGTATTGTTCTTATGGGAAATGGGTGGTTTTGAAATTTCTGCACACCATGACAGATGCCTACATAAAAGATGTTAATTTTCTTTAGGGTTTTAAGGGACATTAAATTTCATCATGAAAGCCACCCATTTTATCCTGGTCTTGCTAGTTGCAGCTACTGTGTGGGCTCACAAATTTCCATACGCTTTCTTCGTGCATATCAATAGTACCTTTGTACCGCTCTCGGGTCACTTACATATCTCAAATGGAAAAAAAATAGCTGTGTTGTCTTATGGACCACCTCAAGTCCCACCTACAATGTTTAGATTCAAAAGAAAGAACAATTTCGCTTTGACTAAAGACCCACCTATACCAGGGGCTTGGGGTGTTTTAAACGGTTTAGTCGGCTATGGTCATAGAGTCAATAAGATGGGTTTGGAGTTGGATGTTGGAAACAAGGTTCTAAATGGCCCTTTTTACTCATGCAGATGGAACGTGTTTGATTTGTTTGTGATTAAGCAAGGAGCTTCGTGCGCAAGCGATGATTCTTGTTTCGAAGTGGCTATTCACTTCTTGCGTTATGACAGAAAAACTGGTTCAGTCTCGACTGATATGCCAAACAAGCATAAAAAGAAAAACAAGAATACTATGCAAAGAACGCTTATGTCCGAGAAAGACGAAAAGCAAGATCCTGAATCTGATGGAAAACAACATATGCTTGGGAAAGAAGGAGGAAAGAAGAAAAAATTAGACGTCTCCTCTGTATCTCCTAACACACCATTGGTTTTCTGCGCTCTGATCAACGGCACCTTGGAAAAGCTCACTGGAATGTATTATGGAGAACAGTTTCACTATTTGGCCATGTTTGTTTATGGAGATCCACTGGCTTCTCCGGTAACTTTTCACTTGGATAAGAATGTTGCTTATGCTGTTCAACACAAAGACATAATGTTCGTGGGATTTCACGAGAAAGAATTGGTGTTTGGTCCTTTTGTACCTCCCACTGCCTTGGATTTTGATCTTTCATTGCGGCTTCTCAGTGGTCCGTTCTACTCTTGTGACTTCAGTGAATTATTTGACGGTCAAGTACGGGGAATTGTTCATGATGTTCCAAGCAGACTCGCTCCCCATTGTTTCGAGGTGGAGATTTACCTTGTGCCTTATCATGTTGATCCTTCTGAGGAAGCTTATAAACCCGATGTGATTGTAGACCCATGTAAGGAGTTCAAAACTAGGATTGATATCACTAATAGCGAGAAGGGGATTTTTGAAACCAATGAAAGGATATTGTCCAGTATTCAAGTATGTCTGGGAGTATAGAGTTGAATAGGTAATATTTTTTGACTTAAAAAACGTAAACCATCTAATTTTGGACCTTTGAGCAGAAGGGTATTAGAGTTTATAAGGAGGATAGTTTACTTTATTGGCTGATGAGTCACCTGATAGCTTGCAGATCAAAGAGCAAAAGACCCTAGTGTTCCCACCACAATTACGGCGCTTAAAATGATACATGCCCCAAAACGCCAAAGTACTAGGGTAACACGTATATACCGATAAAATTGATGGCTTTCTGAACCTATTTCATATTTGAAATTATTACAAACTTAATGAGATACCAAGATTCTGTTATCGCAAAGTAAGTCCCTCTAAGTGTCTCAGATGGCACTATAAGAGACCTTCAACTTTTGCGAAGAAGTAATTTTTTGTGTCGCAAACTTGATTACTTGTACCAACAGCCAGTGCGGCAGTGTATACTTTATTTCGTTTTGAACAATTGATTGTCCTGCGTAACATGAGTTCAGCATGACCGCGATCTAGAGCTAAATATTCAACAGCAGTGAACACAAATTTAAGTTATGGTGAGTATTTGGGGCTTACTGAAATGTGGAACCCGATGAATTAGTTCAAGACTAAAATGAATACAGATAATGAAAAAATTCCAAAAAAAGTGATGAAGGTATTTTTACTGGGCTCCAGAATGCTGGCAGTGCTATTAACAAAGAAGAAGCAATAAATTAACTGGAAAGGCAAATCAATAATCATGGTCCTATATATGCTGGCAGGGTGCATGGTTCAGAGAAAGGACACAGGGCATTAACTATGTCAAAAACAATGGGTCGCTTCCCCCACATAATTTTTGATTTGAGCCAAAATTGTAAGAGGAACCTTATAAAATTGAATACGCTTTCTTTCTCCAAAAGTATCAGGTACCACCATAAAAGCAACACAATTCATTCTAGCCTCCCTTTTTTCCGCGACTGTATGGGCAGAGTCACCCCCGGCAATGGCATTCTACGCAGAACATAATGGCAAGCTTGTGACACTCAACGGGATATATTTTGGGTGAAAGACTGAAAACTTAAGCTCATTTTCTTATGACGACCAGCAAGCGGACCCTGTATTTTTCAAACTATTATTGGAAAATATGGCATATACACGCGAGGAGCCCAGTTCCGGTTTTGCCGGGTTTAAGAATGGGGGATTTGTTTTCGGCCCTTATGTCCATCCAGCAAAGTTTAATTTGGATAACAAGGGGGGTGATTTTGAATGACATCTTTTACTCCTGTAGCCTATTCAACGGCCCTGTTCATTTGATTATGCACGGGGTTCCAAAAACCCCTTCTGAAAACTGCTTTATAGTGAAAGTCTACCTTCGAAAGTACATACCACCTTCTGAAAATCCATTGGTGTTCTTTGCAAAAGTCAATGATACACTTTTGCCTCTCTGGGGAAAGTCTCCTGGAAATAAACCAGAAGATGCGAGCCATTTTTACTTCGAGAACTACTCTACAGCCCCACTAGAAGTTATCTTGAATGGGAGATATGCCCACACTGAACAAAATCACCACCCTTGGTACGTGGGTTTTAAAGATGACCTGCTTGTACTTAGTCCTAGAGTCCTTCCTGCAGAATTGACGTTGGATTGTGAAAGAAAAGTTGCAAATGTTCCTTTAAAAGCTTGCAAGATTCAAGGCAATCAAGAATATCAAATCTTGTCTTTTGCAAGAAGCATTTCCGAAAAGGACTGCACTATCGTGGCCCTTTATCTCTTGCCTTATGACAGGCAAACAAAGACTGCGTTGGAAAATAAGTGTGGCTGATGAAAATCAGCCACATGAACATTGTGATAGACCAACTGGAGAGATAAATGCTCACACAAGATTCGAGGCATTTGTTGTCTGTTAAGCGTGTCCAAATAAATTTATATGTGCATTAATTATTTAAATTATCCCAGCAGACTAATTAGCTCAGATGTCTTTGGTGAAAACAAGCTAATAAACAATCAGACTATAGTGATATGTATACATCAAGTAGGCTAATGAATCCAATTGATTTCTTGGACCTTATGTTATTCTAAATGAGATTTTAGTAGCTGATAACAAATGCACAGAAGCAACAAGAAACTTATATGAATTTTACGTTGTCGCTCAATGTTCTGTAGGCTTCTTCATAACCCCAGCCAAGTACACTGGGGTGCTAACATACTTGAAAACTATAACATGACCTTAAACCGAGAATTGGAAACAAAAAGATTTGAAACTTAATTTACTCTAATTAATAAAGCAACCAATCATCCATTTAAGTTTTCCGTCTTGTAAATGTACGATAGTTATCTTTACCATGTTGGAACATGATGAAGCAGTACATCTCTGATGTACTGCGTGTTCTATTGACTGTATATACGAAAAGCAGATATGCAGAAATAGGCGATGTGAAGATGTCAGTCCGAGAGTATCATTACACTAATCGATATTGTTGGGCCCAATGTCCGGAGGCATCTTAGTATATCTTTCCTCGGTTGATATATATTTTTGGTGTTAAAAAATAGCGGGAGCTTGTCCTTTTATATTGGGTGGGCCAACTAAAGTCACGTGAGTGGCTGCGTTCTCAGGGAAGGGAAACATTAAGAGGTGTTTTCTGGCTAGAAGTGGACGATGTCCCGTGAAAAAGGGACGAGTGGTAACACTTAAACTGAACAAGAGACGATGTTGTGATTATGAGACTTCTTAATATAGTTAAGAATAGAAGTTATGGTGTCATTGTGGACCAACGACATAACTCCTCCAGTTTGTGCGTTAGCAGATGACAACGAGCAACATACCATGCAGACGCGAAGGAATCGCGAGAGAGGAGAGTGTGCAACGCTTCTTAGCACATCATACACTAGTGGTGGCGTACTTAAGGTGTATCAACCATTTTCCATTTGAAATTCGACTTGAAATAAGTACCTCTTTTGATTTTCGTACTTGACCAAAACTATATTGCTTGATTGTGGAAGTTTTTGTGAACAATAGCATCTGCACCTATTTGTTGAACTTGTGGGACATGTGTCATGTGTCAACCTGTGAGTGCGGGCAACTGTGAAGCAGTAGTACACACAGATGATTATCATTGCCATTGAGTGCAAATTTGGTTATGCCTTACAAAAACCCATCTGATCTTGGTCACTGGATAATTTTAATAATCCAGAGTGATATTTGGCTATAAAAGCACCCATTACTATTCAATTTTCCAGTCGAATTCTTAAAGAGGAACAGCCCTGACTCTTACAGTATTACTTCTTTATAGTTCTTCTAGAATCTATTCAAGCAAGTAGGCTGATTTTGCTGAGGTCTGAGTAGTTTGTCTTGTGATCAATTGTTTATCTGGTGTATGTTTTCTGTGGGGTCCGAGGAGCACGATAGACCCATTTTACAAGTTAAAAATCAGAATATTTCTTGATATATTCCCAATATCAAAAAACTTTGAAATCGGCCTCTCCAACTTTCATTGATATTGGTCAAACAATCGGTAAATTGATTTACCACACCTCACAACCCCAGTCTTGTACCATAAAATTGAGCAAACATTTGAAGGTATCAAATTTTCATCGTAATACATAAACAAATTAGTATAATCAGCACCTCTTTTTAACAAACTTTGATCAATACCGATGTTGAGAAGCAGGTGGTGCAGATAGCTCTGACTTTCTCTCATCTCTCCAGCCACTCACGTGACTTCTGGTCATGTGAAACACATTCAAATCTAAAGGGACAAGCTCCCGCTATTCTACAAGAGTATTCGAAATATATATCAACTTAGAGGGCACATATCAAGAAATTACCTGGCACCAGACCCACCATCATTAGCTAGTGTAGAGGTACTGATGTTTACTGAGAACCTGGACTGATTCTCTTCACACCAGTCGCCTGCACATAGTTATCATTGACCTGCACACAGCATACTACGAAGCTCCGTAGATAGGTACTAGTTGTGTCAACAAGTACCTAGCATGTACGGAGTCAAGGTACTTCGTAGATGCATTGTATGCAGACCAATAAGGCATTTATATGCAGGTCACTAGTGGGTGAAAACTTTTCACCCACATCGCATCTTGTTTAGAACTTTGGTCTTGTAAGGTGCAACTTATATCCCTGTATATCAATATATACTAAAACATAGGTTGAAAAGTTGACATGTCGATGCCATGAACAGTATCTACAGCTAAATATTGAATAAAAACTGATTTACAAGTAGCTTAATATTACTATAGACAAAATGCCAAAAGGCTATAAGATCAAAATAACCAAACCGAGAATACAGACACCAATGCTAGTCTTGGAAGCTGTATTAGCAAATGGAAGAACTTCTGTAAGGGGATTGGGCGCCTTACTTGGCTTTGAATATGATGTTCTGACGTTGCTAGTCGATAAAGGTATTTTGGAGCTAAATTGTCCCAACATAGTAGTCTCCATCAGACTTTTCGCGGATGACGCTACTGCAGTCTCGCTATGGTCTTCGAATCTGGAATTACCAACCGTGATAATTTCTCCAACGAAACAAGCTCCAGTAAAGGTCAAGGTGGTTGCAGTAGTCACAGTCACACTAGATGGGTAGCACACCTTGTCACAAATAGTAATGGTCACTGTAGTTTTATCTGGGCAGTAAGTGGTGTAATCACTGAAAGAATTCCAAGTGGTAATAGCCAAAGTGTCCTCACACTCGCTGCAAGTGGTGGCACTGGAGGAAGCGCCCCTTTGAGTGTAGGTCATATTCTTTGTCGTTGAATATGCTTCTTTCAAAGTGGAAAACGTTCCCTTTGATGTGGTAGTGGCATTTTGTATTGACGTTTTCAAAACTGGATAGATCTTGGAAGAATTTGATATGGAGGCAGTTTCAGCATGTGTAACAGTGGATGAGCGCTCAATAACACTCGCCAGGCTGGGGGTATCAAGAATTTTCGAAGATTCGGGGATATTAAAACGGCTTGAACTGAAAAAACTGGAACTGTCAACTCTTCTTGGGTCAGAGGACAAGAAATTAGTGGAAATATTTGATATAGAAGATCCCACAGTTTCCCCACCTCCAAGGCCTGCAGGCACACTAGACGTTGAGGAAGAGGGAACAACTATGCTGTCAGAAGCAAAATATGAGGACATACCGACAGAATTAGAAACGTTCATTTTCTCGGAGCCAAACCTTTGCCGGAAAACAATAGGGTTCCTTGCAACCTTGAAAGATTTATTTCCCGTGAATACAGACAGAAAGTCCATCTGCTTCAAATTCTCTTTTTCAGGCTTCCTTGTCCCCACCGACGCCGAATTGGCATATTCAAACTCCTCAACTACAGTCTCCTTATCAATATGAGTTAACTGCTTCTCGGGCAGGTTTTCCTCATTAAACTTCAATGTATCACTTCCATCATCCTTTGGGTTTTCGTTTGTAGTATCACCATACTTGAGATTATTAGCATCGTCAGATAATGTATTCCCATCTTTCTCGTGATTGGTGTTTCCATCATCATTCTTATGCTTGTAATTCTCAAAATGTAAATCCATATGCTCGTCCTCTTTACCCTTTATAAAGGAAAGTATTGCGGCTTGCTTGGGTCCTAATTCCGCAGCATTATCAGAATTCGGGACTATGGTTCTACCAGCTGGTGTTTTCAAATTACCTCCAGGTGTGGACTTGTCGGCTGAATTGGGTTGTATACCTTTATCAGCTGGAGATTTCAAATTACCTCCAGGTGTGGACTTGTAGGCGGCATTAGGCTTTCCGGCTGCATTGGGTTGTCCACCTTTATCAGCTGGAGTTTTCAAATTCCCTCGAGGTGTGGACTTGTAGGCGGCATTGGGCTTTCCGGCTGCATTGGGTTGTCCGCCTTTATCAGCTGGAGTTTTCAAATTACCTCCAAGTGTAGACTTGTAGGCGGCATTAGGCTTTCCGGCTGAATTGGGTTGCTTACCTTTATCAGCTGGTGTTTTCAAATTACCTCCAGGTGTAGACTTGTAGGCGGCATTAGGCTTTCCGGCTGAATTGGGTTGTTTACCTTTATCAGCTGGAGTTTTCAAATTACCTCCAGG